>CABHPP010145987.1:0-17599 GCA_902168425.1 Peromyscus attwateri | reverse complement strand
TTTTTTTTTGAGACAGGATTTCTCTGTGTAGCTTTGCACCTTTCCTGGAACTCACTTGGTAGCCCAGGCTGGCCTCGAACTCACAGAGATCCGCCTGCCTCTGCCTCCCAAGTGCTGGGATTAAAGGTGTGCGTGACCACCGCCCGGCCGCCAGTGGACTCTTTATGGACACACCTTGTCCAGTGTTTGTATTCCAATTGTGAGGGAGATCTACTAATGGAATGGTTGATGAGGAAATTAATTCAACACCAGAAGAATTTCCCAGACCTCGTATTATATTGAGGTTGAGTTGTGGATAAAATGGAAATAATCTACTACCCTGATGACAAAGTCTTTTACCAAAAATAAACATCTCCAAGATGGAGAAGATACACTATTCAAAGAGGGAATGAGAGAACCAAGCAGAAGCCATAAGAGGCTGCTCAGACTTCTCTCAGAGATCAGACCACAATTTCAGATTCATGAGACTTAAGCAAGCCATTTCTGGGAAGGCTATGAACCAAGGACATAGTCCTAGCAATAATAACTCCCTTTCTGCATGAACTCTGATCACTCAAGGTTCAGGCAGGTGTTACTGTTTGGGAGCCCTCACCAACTGAGAGCTATGTGCATGCATCATTGTGAAACCTAGGCCACTGAGCCAGCAACCACAATGAGTCCATGCTAAGCCAGCCAGCCTCAATGGCAGCTCAAGGACAAAGCCTGGGGCTTGTCCAGGCCTGCCTAAAAATGGATAACTCTCAACTTGAACACCCATTTGAACTTACTCAATTAAAGTTACTAATATTGCCAGGCAGTGGTGGTGCAAGCCTTTAATCTCAGCACTTGTGAGGCACAGCAAGGCAGATCTCTGTGATTTTGAGGCCAGCCTGGGCTACAGAGCAAGTTCTAGAACAGGCATCAAAAGTATACAAAGAAACCCTGTCTCAAAAAACCTAAATAAATAAATAAATAAATAAAAGTTACTAACATGGTTGCCACTTGCATAAATCAATTCTTAGTCTGTTCCTATGTAGTCTGTAGACCCCAAGCCCCCTTGCTTTAAAAACCCTGCCCCATTGATACTCAGGGTCTTTCTTGCTGGGCTGATGGGTCAGACAGATGGAGAGTCCCTAGTTAGCTCATAACGATACCAAGATCCTTTAGTTTTGCATTGTATTCAGTCTCTAGATGGTGTCTTGGGGACTCTGGGTACAACATTTGAAAGTTCCACCAAGATTCCCAATCCCACAAGAACCACCCTCTGTTGAGTCTTAAGGTGCCCATTATCAAGTAACAACCGGTGACATTAGGTGACATCAGATTTGCCTGGCAAGCACTTTGGGTTTCTTGTTTCTGTTTCTGGCCATTTATGGCAGTTTGAGCTGTGTCTGTGAAGCCCACATAAGATCTATGGTGAGGTACTGGTGGATCATAGGTTGGGGTCCTAGGTGATGTGCCAGGGCTCTTCTAGTGGACCAGGAGACCCTTCTCTGGGGATTGGATTCCCCTGGTTCCTCTGGAGAGTCAGAGTGGGTCACTGAGTGGGTTGTGCCACAAACTGATGTCTTTGTCCTTGTCTTGGTCTATGTTCTGATTGCTACTATGTTACTGTTCTGTTCCATGTGTTTAAAGGGCCTGGGTCCCCTGACTGAACTGAAATAAGTAGGTAGCTTCTGCCAGGTGGGGCTTGTGGACTACAAGAGAAGCCATCTGTTAGATGGGGCTGTGGTCTCAGTCCTGATGTAACGGTACTTACGTCTACGTCAGTGTTACTAATTTCTGTCTACTAACCTCCCTTGTTTTCCTGGAAGAGAAGGAGAGAGAGGCACAGCAAGGGCCACCTCCCTCCATAGCTCCTTGCTATCAGGCCTGCAGCACAGGCAGGGCTGGTCTTGGTCTGCAGGAGAGCCTGCAGCCAGCCTGTGGTAATCACAGAGAGTGGGGGTGCATGCTCTAAGTACAGGCGGGCAGAGCCAGGAGCTGTTGGCAGGGCGATGGGAACTGGCTGCAACTGACAAATTCTGTGAATGCTGAATAAACAGCCTGATGTTAATTGTTAATTAATAGAGTAGAGGAGTTAACAAAAACAATTATTTTCAGGAACACTGGCAGCCAAGGACACACTCTGGAACCACATCCCCTCCCTTTCTTCCTAAGCCAAGTTCTTCCTCACTGTGGAAATATCAAGGTCTCTTGCACTGGCTAGAAGCTTCCCACCTTAACCCTTCTCTGTCCTGATAATGCTCAATAAATTTTGAATTACCAGCCTGCATACTTTGAAAAACTTTGACTTCCGTATGAAAGTCAAACATACAATTTATTTGGAAAAAATTATGCTTTTGTTTCCACAGGAAAAGAAAAATTTACCTGGATTTTGGTCATTTGAGTTCAATGGGTTACAAATATTTACCATCATTTAAGACAACTGGAGACAAATTATTATTGTTTCAAATAACAAAAAAGCTGTATCAAATTTCCAGTACAGGATAGCTCAATGAATTAAGTAGAAAAAACATATTTAGAATGTAATGTTTTGTAAGAATATGAAAGCTTGAGATATGAGGATCAAAGTTTGAATAAATGGTCTTTTGGTTTGAGGAAGCAGTTTAAGATATAAAAATACGAGGGCTTGAGTATGTCATTGGGGTTTGAATAAGTGCTGTTCAGGGCTAGGAAACAGTTTGAGATATGAAAATGTGGAACTTTCAAGTTTAAGTAAGTCGTGAGGTTTCAGTTTATGTAGGGCCTAAGATATAAAGGTTTGGGGTATGGAAATATAAAAAGAATGTTTTGAGAAAAAGGAAAGTAACTTTCAACACATGAAACGCAAGTTATTGGCATGTAGCAAAGCAAGTTATGAAGGTCTGAGGATGAAAAGGCTTAAGTAGCGATAAAAGAAAGTGATTGAGATGCATTAAAAACTGAACCATGTTTCACATTTCTTTCTCTTGCTGTTCTGCTGTTATATTAGACTAAAAAGGTTCATACTTTTAAAAAATGTCCATCTACTCTATAGGTATGGATGAAAATGTGGCTAAATGTATGTTTAATTTTGAATGTCTTAGTTTGTGTGTCCTCTGTGTTAACGAATACAAGTTAATAATAGCCATCTGGCTATCTGGCTACTAGTTAAAGCATAAACTGTTAACTCATACTTAAATTATAAGCTGTTTAAATAAGGAAAAAACAGAATCTGAGAGGACCATTTGACTAATATATCCACAGGATAACAAATTGGCCTGATTATTGTTACCAAACTCAGAGATATTTTCAAGATTAGGTGAAGATTTGTTTAGTACAGATATATTTAATAGATAATGGTCCTCAAAGACATCAAAGAACTGATGAATATGGCATTGAAATTATTTAATGAAAAGCTTACTAGAGCAAACAGAGACTCCCAAGTCCTAGCAATGACTCCCAAGATTTCCTGAACACCTGACAACACTGGCCACTGGGCAAGATGCCCCAACTCAACACCTGCTGCCAGGAATCCAGCCCAAAATGGACAAAGGACAAAATAATCTCACTCTTCCCCAAGTTCCTCTCCAATAGGGGCAACTTTTACAATATTGGCCTGGCAGCAAGACTGCTGCTGTTCTGACACCTGTCCTGCCAATGCTATGAAGACTTAAGGAGACTGGAATGATGGTGGTCTGGATAATAGGTAGTCTCTGTCATTTTTTAACAGATTTGGAAGTCTGCACTGAGATAAAATTTATTCTTCTCAGATCTTTGATGGCATTGATGACTGGGCTAGTTATAGCATGTCAGATTAGCAACATCACACAACCAGAGTCTTCCACAAGGTTGCAGCCACCTGATTAGTTCATTGATCAATACAGTAATTAATTAATGCTACTAGATCTCCCGAAACAAAAGACAAAAAGGTTTGCCTTACTCACAATTTTCATATTAAGGGATAAACAAGTTATAAACTTAATTTTAAAAGGCTGTTTTTAAATAATAACTGCATGTATTTCTAATAAATAATGAGTTCTAAGGTTGTAAAAATACAAAGATCTGAGGAAAATATGTAAAACATATAAAATTTCTTTCCTTCACCATACTGTCATTGCATTGCAACTTCAAAAGTTCAGAATTTAACATTAGTAGAATTCTGAGAAGCTAATAGAGCAATGACTGCTTACTCTTTGGGTTATGAGCTCAAGATTTTAGATTTCTTTTGGTTGTCTTGTGAGTATAGGCTTACACATGCTTTTCATCGGGCCAAAGACATTTCAGTCCAATTTATACCTGGCTCTCTGAACAGAAAAAATATACATTTTTAACCCAAGTCTATAGCTTTTGCTAGGACTCAAGGGTATGAGTCTACTCCTGATGTTTTACAGATACCTGTCACCTGTTTGTTTGACAATATGGATTTCAACACAGAGTGAGAATGCTAATATATCTGGAATTTTTATGTCTTTTCATGAAAAGGAAATTCCCATAAGCTTCAGAAAAATCTGGAAAGTCATAAAACTTGGATCTACTTCTACAGGTCAAAAGGATTCCTGGTAAATATAGCCTAAGTTTCTCAACTGTCTATTCCTGCGCATGTTATTTTTCTCCTTCTTGGACTTGGGACTCCTCCACTTCCTCAATTACTGAGACTATGGGTTTCAAAGTTCATCAATTTTAATGCCTGTTCCTAGTTTATATCTGTCTCAACAGGTAACCACTTGGCTGACAGACACATCCAAGCATCATTTGCAGACAACAACCTACTCCAATAACTATGAGCCCTGAACTTGCTGAAATCTAATATGGACCAATCCAGCTGATGTAAATGCCATCTCTTCAGCTGGTCAATAAACCAGATGCTTCTTTATTCCCTCCTTGCTGTTGACTAACTTTCTGGCTTCCCAGGACCCTGACAACAACATCCCAATGTCAGCAGGAAGAAATTACAGAAGCAAAAATCTCTTCCTTGTTTCCCCCACCCCCAGGAATGTTAGATCAAAAGGGAATTTCTTGTCAAAGTGAATCTGAGATAAAATAATGACTGCTCCCCATTCTCATTTCCAACTTCCTTTAGGATAAGGAACTCTGTCAGCCATTACAGTGCTTTTGGCCCTTCTGCTTCTACTAATTACTGTTGGCTCTGATGTCACTGATGCCTAAACTAAATAATAATTCCTGTCTGAGTACCACTAAACTGAGGATGCTAGAATCCCAGTATCACCAGTCCCTGAACCAAACCCATGACACTCTTGCAGATGGTAACAACTGAATAAGGAGGGGCTCGCTTTGCTGTTGATAATGGAAAACATTTTCTGTCCCATTCTGATTAGTCTTCAAAATAATCTACCACCCTTATGATAAAGTCTTTTAACAAAAATAAACATCTCCAAGATTGGCGATGATGGACTATTCAAGGGGGCAATGAGAGGACGGAGCAGAAGCCATAAGAGGCTGATGAGTCTTCTCTCAGAGATCAGACCACAGTTTCAGGTCCTGAGATTTGAGCAAGCCATTCTGGGAAGGCCATGAACAAAACACACAGTCCTTGAAATAACTCCCTTTATGCGTGAACTCTGACCGCTCAAGGTTCAGGCAGGTGTTACTGTTTGGGAGCCCTCACCAACTGAGAGCTATGTGCATGCATCATTGCGAAACCTGGGCCACTGAGCCAGCAACCACAATGAGTCCATGCTAGGCCAACCAGTCTCCATGGCAGCTCAAGGACAAAGCCTGGGACTTGTCCAGGCCTGCCTAAAAATGGATAACTCCCAACTGGAATCCCCAATTGAACTTAGCCAGTTAAAAGTTACTAATATTGCGGGGCAGTGGTGGTGCACGCCATTAATCCCAGCACTTGGGAGGCAGAGCAAGGCAGATCTCTGTGATTTTTGAGGCCAGCCTAGGCTACAGAGCAAGTTCTAGAACAGGAATCAAAACGATACAAAGAAATCCTGTCTCAAAAAAACCTAAATAAATAAATAAATAAATAAAAGTTACTAACATGGTTGCCACTTGCATAAATCAATCCTTAGTCTGTTCCTATGTAGTCTGTAGACCCCAAGCCCCCTTGCTTTAAAAACCCTGCCCCATTGATACTCAGGGTCTTTCCTGCTAGGCTAATTGGTCAGACAGATGGAGAGTCCTGAGTTATCTCATAACAATACCAAGATTCTTTAGTTTTGCATTGTATTCGGTCTCCAGGTGGGGTCATGGGGACTCTGGGTACAACATTTGGAAGTTCCACCATGATTCCCATCCCACAAGAACCACCCTCTGTTGAGTCTTTTGTAGCCCATTATAAAGTAACAACAGGTGACATTAGGTGACATCAGATTTGCCTGGCAAGCACTTTGGGTTTCTTGTTTCTGTTTCTGGCCATTTATGGCAGTTTGAGCTGTGTCTGTGAAGCCCACATAAGATCTATGGTGAGGTACTGGTGGATCATAGGTTGGGGTCCTAGGTGATGTCCCAGGGCTCTTCTAGTGGGCCAGGAGACCCTTCTCTGGGGATTGGATTCCCCTGGTTCCTCTGGAGAGGCAGAGTGGGTCACTGAGTGGGTTGTGCCACAAACTGATGTCTTTGTCCTTGTCTTGGTCTATGTTCTGACTACTACTATGTTACTGTTCTGTTCCATGTGTTTAAAGGGCCTGGGTCCCCTGACTGAACTGAGATAAGTAGGTAGCTTCTGCCAGGTGGGGCTTGTGGACTACAAGAGAGGCCATCTGTTAGATGGGGCTGTGGTCTCAGTGCTGATGTACCGGTACTTACGTCTACGTCAGTGTTACTAATTTCTGTCTACTAACCTTCCTTATTTGCCTGGAAGAGAAGGAGAGAGAGGCACAGCAAGGGCCACCTCCCTCCATAGCTCTCTTGCTATCAGGCCTGCAGCACAGGCAGGGCTGGTCTTGGTCTGCAGGAGAGGCCATACCCAGCCAGTGGCTCTCACAGAGGGTGGGGTGCATGCTCTCAGTTCATGTGGACAGAGACATGACCTTCAGGCAGGTCAATGGAGACGGCTTGCAACTGACAAACTGTTTGAATGCTGAACTGACAACCTGATGTTAATTGTTAATTAATAGAGTTAGAGGAGTTAACAAAAACATTTTTTTCCAGGAACACTGGAAGCCAAGGACATACTCTGAAACCACATCCCCTCCCTTTCTTCCTAAGCCAAGTTCTTCCTCACTGTGGAAATATCAAGGTCTCTTGTGCTGGCTAGAAGCTTTCCAGTTTAATCCTTCTCTGTCTTAATAATGCTCAATAAATGTTGAATTACCAGCCTGAATACTTTGAAAAACTTTGACTTCAGTATGAAAGTCAAAGATACAATTTATTTAGGAAAAATTATGCTTTTATTTATACAGGAAAAGGAAATTTTACATGGACTTTGGTCATTTGAGTTCAATGGGTTACAAATATTTACCATCATTTAAGAGAACTGGTAACAAATTATTATTGTTTCAAAGAAGAAAAAACGTATTAAATTCCAAGTAGAGGATAGCACCATGAATTAAGTACAAAAAAGTATGTTTAAGGATGTAATGTTGCCAGGGGCCTTCGTCCAGGTTGTATAGACCCTGAAGAGGATTTAAGGAGTCAGCATGGGAAAGAAGTGAACCAGGCCATGATGGCAGGAGAATCTTGCAGCCTGACTAACTAGTAGCCTTAGTGTTTCTTTATTTATACAGAAATTAGTAAGCGGGATACATTCATGATGTTCCAAAACACAGATCATGTCATTTTTTGTTTTAGACATGTGTTTCACTTCCTTTTGCTTGTCTTTTAGTCATCATTGATAAACTATGACAGAACAGAGTTATCATTTCCAATCATTTTCCCTCAGGTTTTGACATCATTAATAAACAGAGTTATCATTCTTACTCATTAATACCATAATCCAGTGTTTGAGAATCTAGAAGCATATGACAACCTGTTCTCAGGCTGGTAGCTTTGACTGCTTTAAGGACATTAGACCAAAACAAACTCTTCAACCATCCTGGGCATTTTGCCATGTCCCAAGCAGTGTATCATTAACTGTTAGTGGTCAGAGTGCCCAGGAGAACTCCTCAGGTCAAAGCTGCTGCAAAGCTGTTATTATTCAATTTCTGCTGTAATACAATGTTCATGTTTATATCTTTATACAATCTCTCTATATGTCTAATCCTGGCATTCTGTTGTTTCTTAGTCATATGACATTATAGTGGCTCTGCATGAGCTAACTTTTCTAAGAGAGTGAAGTCCTGACACCTCATATTTTTATCATCTTTCCACTCCATACTTTGCTCATCAATATGCTTCTATGTAGGGCAGAATTATATGCCAACTAATGGTCTGAGTGTACAGTGGAAAAAGGCTAGTAATCTGAACTGTGTCTAACTCCTCTAGCCTACCGAATCTTATTGGCTTTTTTGAGTTTACTCTGTTCTGAATATCTTATTACCGTATATAAAAAAAGGGACAGATGTCTCAAGAATGTCTCAGAGCCCCATGAAGAGACCTCTGGCTTCTTTATGTGTCACAACCTTCAAGGCATAAGGAAGACCTTCAAGTAGATAAGGACACTTCCCTAAAAGCAGGAGGAATAGTATGTTGAGGACTCTCCTGGGGAAGCTTAGAAGCAGGATTCCTGGGAGAAGGTACAAAATGGTTCATAAGAAATATTTCATCAATCTAATATCCTCAAATTGTACAAATATTAAAAGTCTCTCAAGGATGCAACATGTGGAGATGAAAACCAAAGGTGGCATGGCAGCCATCATGTGGCTCAGCTTTGCTTGGATCTTTTGTCAAGCAGCTGTGCTGGCTTTATGATTTCTGCCATTCCATCTAGATATGGCTTGCCATAATGTCTTTAAAAGAATATCAAGATTTGAGACATGAGGATCAAAGTTTGATGTTTTGATTTCAGAAAGCAGTTTAAGATAAAAAAAATTATGAAGGCTTATGTATGTTGGTTATATTTTATTATACGGCGCTGGTTAAGCTACGGTGCTGGTTAAACGGTGCTGCCTCTCCTGGCTGGTCACCGCCTGCAGTGGCCATGCCAGCGGAGGAGCGTGCTAAGTAAAAGAATCATAACCATGGTTACCTTTTTGAGCTTTATTGAGAGGGGGAGAGAGAGAGAGAAAGAGAGAGAGAAAGAAAGAGAGAGAAAAAGAGAGAGACAGAGAGACAGAGTGGGGGAGGGAGAGAGAGAGGGGGCCCGCCGGGAGAGAAGAGCGGAAAGGAAGAGAAGAGAGGGAACAGAGCGCCCACCCGCTTTTTAGGCTGGGACACCGGCGAAGGCTGATGACATAATTAAAGACCAAACCCTTACATCCCAGACTTTCCCTTATTATAAAAAAAAACAGGTAGATAGGACTAGGGGCGTCGTTCCTCACAGAAACTGCTTCCAGCTGACAATTGGACATCGGTTGGCTCTGGGGGGAATGGAGAAGGGGAGTTTTCCAAGTTAGACAGGCTTTGTGGGATGCTGTCTGTCATCTGTTGTTCTGGAGACATGTATCCCTCTTGACTGTGGCTGGGAACTTTCTGTTTGATAAGATGCTGGTGACACAGAAAAAAAACTTGAGAGATAAAAGAATCATTATTATTTTATGTTGACATTTATCTGAGGTAAATCCCGCCTGTCCCTATGGATTTTGAAACATGTTAAGCTTTATCAGAGATAGATTATTTTAAAGCACCTGTTTCCTTTACCAGTTCAGCATCTAGTAGACAGGTGATCAACTGTTAAAAGCATCTCATAGTAATAGATGTTTACATTAAAGTCTTTTGTAGCACCCAGACGCTTTTGGGTCTGGGGGTGTAAATACCTTTTAGCTGTTACAGTTTCTTACTTGATGATCTCTGGACTCCGGGTCTGTGGTGTCCTGTACCATTAGCTGAACAGTGAGTTACAACAGGGAACTGGGAAGAGAAAAGCTTGTGGTACATGAGAATTTATTTTTTTTGGAATTAGGGACAAGGCAAAGATCAGGGCCCTGTCTGTATGCACGTGAGAAACACAGGCAGTGGATCTGGAGTAAAGCAATGAGCTCTTATTTTAGGTGGAAATCTTTTTTTCATTAAGTAACTCTGAAAGTGCAATTAAATCTGGTGAGGTGGTAAGGCTGTCCTCTGTACCCGACAATAAAGGAGAGGTGACACCCCAAAACTCCCAGGACTGAGTCAGTGGCTCTGGTGTCCAGAAGGAAAGAAACGGATCGCTTCCCTGCTGCGTTCTGGGTTCCCTGCCATGTCTGTAGCCAAGCCTAGGATGCTGGAGGTCTTAGCTTGATGTACCCATGCATCTTGGTGCCTGGGGGCACTCAGCTGACTCTTTGTCTTTCTAGGCGGCACCTTTAACAAGACTGTTGATGGCCTGGCAGGGCATTCGCTAGCCCGTGGCCTTTTCCTCACTTAAAACAGGGACCCAACAGCTTTTGGGTGTCAGCGAGTACTAATACTTGGCAATTTTTGTTTTTGGGCTTTTATCCCTTTCCTGGCACACCTTAAATGCCACAGATGACTCTTTTGCCTGTGGGGTCAGGAGCCTTGCTCTCCAGATGCTTAAGTTTTAGTCGGGGAGGTCTGGGGAACAAGAGACTGATTTTACTCTATGTCCTGAATATTTTTTTATTCTGATGAATGATGGCTTAAGGACAGCTTTTGGAAGATCTGTCAGTAGGCAGATTATAAACCAATACTTTCGGAAGACTTGTCTGAGGCTATAAGCTGATTTTTTGACTTAAAAACCATCCTGATTACAGTAAACTTATTTGTATGGAAATTAGCCTCTTGCAGACCCGTCCTTGCTTCACAAGGCAGTTTGAGAATGAGTGGGTGGAGTTAAGGTGAGTTAGGACGAGTCGTAGAAGCCGTCCAAGCCTGCCCACTTGAGCCCGTCCAACCCGTCCATTTCGGCCCATCCAAGCCCGCCCATTTGGGCCCGTCCAAGCCCGTTGAGCCCACCCACCGCCGGCGGAAGTCAGACAGAAAAGGTTACACTTGGGGAAGGAGAAGTGTTTAGAACTTTAGCAGAAAGCTTGGAGATAAAGTAACTTTTATTTGCCCGTTCGCTGGCAGAAGTTCCCGAGACGCTGTTTTTTGGCCAGGTTTACTAGTGCCCACCCCTATCTGCCAATGTATCCGCCCCTTGTCCCATGGCTGTAGCCGAGAGAAAAAATAAAAAATAAAAATAAAAAAAACATGATCCGGAGCCAAAGCCTCAGGCGTCCCCAAGACCATGGGCAGATTCCCTGGCACAGGCCGCAACGTAGCTCGTCAGCTACAGAAGCGGGGGCCCGGCTACGTGAGGAGAGGACTCCCCGGGAATCCAGACGGCGTGTGCCGCTTCGTCAAGCAGATAGACCCGTCGGTCTCACGTAGCCCCAGGACGCACCCCACGGCGGTGGTCCCAATGCGAGAAATATCTCAGGCTGCAGATGTGGGAGAAGACAGAAATGTGGGGGGGACTCACCAATCGGAGAAAGCGGTGTGGTGAAGAATCATGGCGGTAGCGGTGGGGGGGTCCAGCGGAGGCAGCGAGGGATGCGCGTGCTCGCGGTCTCGCGGTCTCGCTGAATGGGGAAAGAGGCAGCAAGTGGCAGCAGTCAGCAGGTCCTCGGTGTTCGGTGGTGTATCCGAGTCTGAACGGCACCATTTGTTGGTTATATTTTATTATACGGCGCTGGTTAAGCTACGGCGCTGGTTAAACGGCGCTGCCTCTCCTGGCTGGTCACCGCCTGCAGTGGCCATGCCGGCGGAGGAGCATGCTAAGTAAAAGAATTATAACCATGGTTACCTTTTTGAGCTTTATTGAGAGGGGGAGAGAGAGAGAGTAAGAGAGAGAGAAAGAAAGAGAGAGAAAAAGAGAGAGACAAAGAGACAGAGGGGGGAGGGAGAGAGAGAGGGGGCCCGCCGGGAGAGAAGAGCGGAAAGGAAGAGAAGAGAGGGAACAGAGCGCCCACCCGCTTTTTAGGCTGGGACACTGACGAAGGCTGATGACGTAAATAAAGACCAAACCCTTACAATGTATGTCGTCAGGGTTTGAATAACTGCTGTCTTGGGTCTGAGGCAGTAGTTTGAGGTACAAAAATGTGAAACTTTAAAGTTTAAGTAAGTCATGAGGTTTGAGTATAAGTAAAGTACATGTTGGGTCTAAGATGGAAAGGTTTTAGGTATAGATATATAAACAAAATGTTTTGGGAAGAAGGAAAGTAACTTAAGGCATGTGAAATGCAGGTTATTGGGATACAGAAAAGCAAGTTATGAAAGGCTGAAATAAAAAGAAAGTGATTTGAGATGTATAAAAGAATGAAACATGTACAGTTAAAAGCTAAGGAATTCTTTCTAGAGCCTCCCTTTCTCCAAAGGATAAAAACCTGAACACAAATTTTCCATGGTTACATCCCATAGAGTCCATAAGACTGATTTAAATTTGGATGGAGGCCCTAACAAATTAAACAAACACAACAGCCAACACAACTACTCAATAATTTGAGATTATATCTTCCAATGAAGTAGAAGTCTCAGTCACTCATAGCAATTGACCCACCCCAGGCTGCCAACTACTCCAGCATGGCCAAGTAAGGCAAAAGCAGAGCTGACACCAATCAAGCTGTGTGTCCATGCACAGCTCGCTGTTGTCTGTAGAAACCATGGGCTGACTCTGATGGGTGCTGTAACTCTGAGATTTCTCTGGTTCAGGATATTATCCGTCATGGATGGATTTTTGCTTAAATACATGCTAGTAATTTTCATTTCTCTTACAATTTAACAAGACAGAGAGTATTTAATGCAAACAGACAACTGTGCCAGCACATGCCCCATCTCCCCAGTGCTCACAGATAAATACCTCTCTGGACCAAAAACTCTACCAAGCTCATGGCAGTGCATAGATGATGTCATTTGCTCTTGCTACTCTTTCTTAAGAAAATGCATTTGCACTCTCTGCTAACCTACAAGCAACTCCTGCCAGGGAATCAATAAAGAAAATGCAAAGTGGGAGAATTCTGGAAATGAAAAATTTAGGAAATCGAACAGGAACTAAACAGGCTAGCTTCACCACCAAAATACAAGAGATTGATGAAAGAAGCTCAGGCATTGAAGATATGACAGAAGAAATGGATACATTGGTCAAAGTAAATGTTCAATTTAGAGAACTCTTTACACAAAACATCCAGGAAATCTGGAATACTATGAAAAGACTAAGAATAATAAGAATAGAAGAAGGAGAAGAATCTCTGCTCAAAGGACCAGAAAATAGTTTCAGCAAAATCATAGAAGAAAATTTTCCTAACCTAAAAGAGATGTCTATAAAGGTACAAGAAGCATAGAGAACACCAAACAGATTGGACCACAAAAGAAAGTCCTTTCAGCACATAATAATCAAAACATTAAAGGTACAGAACAGAGAAAGATTTTAAAAGTTGCAAGGGAAAAAGACCAAGGAACATATAAAGGCAGACCTATTAGAATTGCACCTGACTTCTCAATGGAGACACTAAAAGCCAGAAGGGCCCAAACAGATGTGCTGCAGACTCAAAGTGACCACAGATGCTAGCCCAGACCATATAATCAACAAAACCTTCAATCACTGTGGATAGAAAAATTAAGATATTCAAAGATAAAGTCAAATCTAAACAATATTTATCTAAAAGTATAGCCCTAAACAAAGTTCTGCAAGAAAAGCGCCAATCAAATGGATTTAAGAAGCAAGCTGGTGTAACTATCCTAATGTCTAATAAAATAGACTTTAAAGTAAAATCAATCAAAAGAGATTGGGAAGGACATTACATACTTATCACAAGGAAAATTTGACAAGATGAAGTCTCAATTCTGAATGTTTATGCCCCAAATACAAGGGAACCTACATTTGTAAAAGAAACATTACTAAAGCATAAATCACACATCAAACCCCATACACTACTCGGTGGGAGACTTCAACACCACACTCTCACCAGTGGACAGGTCAGGTCTGCCAGACAGGAACTTAACAGAGAAATAGGGGAACTAACAGACACAATGACTCAAATGGACTTAATAGATATCTACAGAATATTCCACCCTAACACAAGAGAATATACCTTCTTCTCAGCACCCCATTGAACCTTCTCCAAAATCGACCACATGCTTGGTCACAAAGCAAATCTCAACAGATACCAAAGAATTGAAATAATCTCCTGTATCTTTTTGGACAACCACGGCTTAAAGTTAGATTTCAACAACAACAAAAATTACAGAAAGCCTACAATCTCATGGAAACTGAATAACGCCCAATTGATTCACCAATAGCTCAAGGAAGAAATAAAGAAAGAAATTAAAATTTTCCTAGAATTCAATGAAAACGAATGTACAAAATACCTAAACTTATGGGACACTATGAAAGCAGTGGTAAGAGGAAAAATTCATAGCACTAAATGCCCACATAAAGAAGTTGGAGAAATCTCACACTAGTGGCTTAACAGCACACTTGAAAGCTCTAGAACAAGAAAAAGCAAAGTTACCCAGAAGGAATAGATGCCAGGAAATAATCAAATTGAGGGCTGAAATCAATAAAATAAAAACAAAGAGAACAATACAAAGAGTCAATGAAACAAAGAGTTGGTTGTTTGAGAAAATCAACAAGATTTTCTAAGCCTTTATCCAAGTTAACCAAAAGGCACAGAGAGAGCAACCAAATTAATAAAATCAGAAATGAAAAGGGAGAGATAACAACAGACAATGAGGAAATCCAGAGAATCATCAGGTCACACTTCAAAAACCTCTACTCCACAAAATTAGAAAATCTGAAAGAAATGGATGATTTTCTGGATAGGTACCACATACCAAAGTTAAATCAAGACCAGATAAACTATTTAAATAGATCAATAACCCCAAAGGAAATAGAAACCGTCACTAAAATTCTCCCAAACAAAAAAAGCCCAAGACCAGATGGTTTCAGTACAGAATTCTAACAGATTTTCAAAGAAGAGCTAATACCAATACTCTTCAAATTGTTCCATACAATAGAAACAGAGGAACATTACCAAACTCTTTTTATGAGGCTACAGTTACCCTGGTACCCAAAACACACAAAGATGCAACGAAGAAAGAGAATTACAGAACAATCAGCCTCATGAACATTGATGCAAAAATGCTCAATAAAATACTGGCTAACCGAATCCAGGAACACACCAAAAAAATTATCCACCATGACCAAGTAGGCTTCATTTCAGGGATGCAAGGATGGTTCAACATACAAAAATCTGTCAATGTAATGCACCATATAAACAAACTGGAAAAAAAAGCAAACCACATGATCATCTGAAAAAGTCTTTTCAAAATCCAACACCCCTTCATGATAAAAGTTCTGGAGAGATCAGGAATACAAGGAACATACCTAAACATAATAAAGGCAATTTACAGCAAGCTGACAGTCAACATCAAATTAAATGGAGAGAAACTCAAAACGATCCCACTAAAATCAGGAAAAAGACAAGGCTATACACTTTCCCCATATTTATTCAATATAGTACTTGAAGTTCTAGCTAGAGCAATAAGACAGCAAAAGGACGTCAAAGGGATACAAATTGGAAAGGAAGAATTCAAACTTTCACTATTTGCAGATGATATGATACTATGCATAAGTGACCCCAAAAATTCCATGGGGGAACTCCTACAACTGATAGACATCTTCAGTAATGTGGCAGGATAAAAGATTAACTAAAAAAGAAAAAGAAACAGTAGGCCTCCTATATACAAATGATAAATGGGTTGAGAAAGAAATCAGAGAAACATCACCCTTTACAATAGCCACAAGTAATATAAAATACCTTGGGGTAACTCTGACTAAGCAAGTGAAAGACCTGTATGATAAGAACTTTAAGTCTCTGAAGAAATAAATTAAAGAAGATATCAGAAAATGGAAAGATCTCTCATGCTCATGGATAGGTAGAATTAACATAGTAAAAATGGCAATCTTACCAAAAGCAATCTACAGATTCAATGCAATCCCTGTCAAAATCCCATTGCAATTAATCACAGACTTAGAAAGAACAATACTTAACTTTATATGGAAAACCAAAAAAACCTAGGATAGCTAAAAGAATGCTGTATAATAAAGGAACCTCTGGAGGCATCACAATCCCTGACCTCAAGTTCTACTATAGAGCTATAGCAATAAAAAACAGGTTGGGCATTATTCAGTTTCCATGAATTTGTAGGCTTTCTATAATTTTTCTTGTTGTTGAAGTCTAACTTTAAGGCATGGTGGTCCGATAAGATACAGGAGGTTATTCTAATTTTTTTGTATCTGTTGAGATTTGTTTTGTGGCCAAGCATGTAGTCAATTTTTGAGAAGGTTCCAAGGGGTGCTGAGAAGAAGGTATATTCTTTTGTTTTAGGGTGGAATGTTCTGTAGATATCTATTAAGTCCATTTGAGTCATAACATCTGTTAGGTCCTTTATTTCTTTGTTAAGTTTCAGTCTGGTAGATCTGTCTTTTGGTGAGAGTGGTGTAACACATAATCCAATTTAAAAATAAGATATCGATCGACACAGAGAAGTCTCAATAGAGCAAACTCAAATGGCTGAGAAATATAGTGGTATTCTATTTGTACTGAAATGTGATTTTATTTGTATGTTAATAAATAAAGTTGCTTAGGGATCAGAGCTATTAGCAAGCCATAGTGAAAGCCAGGGCAGTGGTGGTGCACGCCTTTAATCCCAGCACTTGGTAAGCAGAGCTAGGTGGATCTCTGTGTGTTCAAGGATACAGCTAGCATTGGAGACACACGCCCTTGATCTCAATACCAACCATAGAAAACGTGGGAGGTCTGGACAGAGAGGCAGTGACGAGACAGCCACGTAGTTGTGTTTATAACCAATGAGAAGGAAGAACCAGAACTCTTTATAAATCAGACACACAGGAAGTAGCCCTTTTTCGGAGAGCTCTCTTGGCGGAAGAAGCTAGCTGGCGGAAAGCGGGTAAGCTTCTGCTCTGACCTCTTGGGCTTTCACCTTTACATTGGCTCTGTGTTTCTTATTTAATAAGGCGGTCGGTTACATCTACAGAGAAACACTTAAAGAAATCTTCGACACCCTAGCCATCAGGGGAATGTAAATCAAAATGACTTTGAGATTCCATCTTACACCTGTCAGAATGGCTAGGATCAATAACACAAGGGACAGCACATGCTGTTGAGGAAGTGGAGTAAGGGGAACACTTCTCCATTGCTGGTGGGAGTGTAAACTTATACAGACACTATGGAAATCAGTATGGCAGTTCCTCAGAAAGATAGGAATTGATCTACACAGCAATACCACTCTTGAGCATAAACCCATTGGACATTTCATTCCACCACAAAAACACTTGTTCAACCATGTTCATTGCTGCCTTATTCATTAAAGCCAGAATTGGAAACAACCCACATGTTCCTCAACAAAAGGATAAAGAAAATGTGTTACATTTATACAATGAAGTATTATCTAGCTGCTTTCAAAAGAAATGGCAACATGGAATTTGCAGGCAAATGGATGGAACTAGAAAAATATCCTGAGTGAGGCAGCCCAGACCAAGACAGATAAACAAGGTGTGTGTGTATTCACTTATATGTGGATATTAGCCATTAAGTAAATGATAACCAAGCTACAATCCATAGACCCAGAAAGGTTAGGTATAGACGAA
>CABHPP010145986.1:25097-41464 GCA_902168425.1 Peromyscus attwateri | reverse complement strand
AGGCCAGGACCTAGAGGCAGGACAGTGCAGAGACCTAGGATATAACCAAACATGACTGGCAAAAAAAAAAAATGCTCAGCCCATAGATTGGTGCCTAGTTCAAGTGTCATCAGAATGACCTTCTCTATCTCTTCTGATTAGTTTTGGCTTGAAGTCTATTTTCTCAGATAGTCACATGACCACACTAGCTTGCTTCTTTGGCCCAATTGCTTGGAATATCTTTTTCTATCCTTTTAACCTGAAGTGATGTCTAATCTTGATGTTAAGGTGTGACTCATGGATGCAGCAGAAGAATAGATCCTGTTTTTACATCTAATCTATTCATCTGTCTTCTTATTGGAAAACTGAGAAGAGTGATATTGAGAGATATCAATGGGCAGTGTTTGTTGATTACTATTATTTTGTTGTGGTGTATGTGTGTGTGTGTGTGTGTGTGTGTGTGTGTGTTTCTCCTCTTGTGATTTTCTAGTCTGAAACCATTCATTCCGTGTGTTTTCATGGGTGTGGTCACCCTTTTTCAGGTTGGAGTTTTCCTTCTAGCACCTTCTGTCAGGCTGGATTTGTAAACAGGTATTACCTAAATTAAATTTTTATCTCAGGATTTCTTATTCTCCATCTATCATGATTGAAAGTTGTTTTTTTTGTTTCGTTTTTTTTTTGTTTGTTTGTTTTTGATTTTTCGAGACAGGGTTTCTCTGTGTAGTTTTGGTGCCTGTCCTGGATCTTACTCTGTAGACCAGGCTGGCCTTGAACTCACAGAGATCCACCTGCCTCTGCCTCCCGAGTGCTGGGATTAAAGGTGTGTGCCACCACTGCCCAACAATTGAAAGTTTTGTTGGCAAATGTTTGTTACAATTTCATCCATATTTATCCAAATCTAGAAGTGGCCGAAGTGTGTTTTAGTGAGGGAATGAATGGACCAGAAGTGCAAGAATCACACTGCTGAATGTTGTTCAACTTTAGATGAAAAGAGGTAGCAAGCTGCAAATGATGAGGAGAAATGTTTAACGGACACTGATAAATGAAAGAAGTCTGTCTAAACAGGATCTAAGCCACATAGTTCCAAACATCTGATCTTCTGAAAAAAGAAAAACAAATATTTTAAAGGCCCCAGTTTGCTAGGATTTTAGGGACATGAGGGGACTGTAGATGTAAATATAAGGGATTTTTAGGAAAGCAAAACTATCCTGAAGATTGATCACACGCCTAATGCATCTGTCAAAATCCAAAGAACTGTGTAGAACAGAGTGAACCTTAAGCTATGGCCTTTAATCAACAATGTATTAATACTGAGTCATTAGTCATAGCAAATGAAACACATCCAAAGCAAGATGCTATTTCAGGAAAAGATGTAGGGGGAAGTATACAGAAACTTTCCATAGTACATTGTACTTTCTGAATTAACTTTTTCTATAAACATAAGATATTCACAATAAGCCAATTCATTTGAAAAATAAAAACACCCAAAGCATCATAAAAAAAATAAGACAAACTCCTGTAGATTCATTTAATTATTCTTATTTCACCCACCACCTTCTCTCTGTGTATGTGTGTGTGTGTGCATCTGCATCCTCAGATGTGGAAAGTAAGTTTAGTAATGGATCCCCTGAAACTGAAGTTACAGAAAGTTATGAAGTGTCCAATATGGGTATTAGAAAGTGAAAATGCATCCTCTGGAGGAGCAGCAATAGCTCTTCACTGCTGAGCCATTTCTCTGGCTTCTGGAAAACCCTTGTGAAATAATTAATACAATGAATTGTGAAAGCCTTTGGATTTTCTTCTCTGGCTGGAAGATGCTGAGGCTGTTTACTGTCACCACTGAGACAATCACTAATAGCTGAAATTAAAGAACACTTAACTAACTGAGAGCTACCACATGTTTCCGGGTTACAAGAGTCAATAAAAAGACACCATCTGCAAATTATTCTTAGATTTATTGTTCTCTCAATGAAAATTTCAGAGGGAATTTTAATAGTAATCATCAAGCTAATTGTAAAATTTATAAGGAGAGCTGTAGAAACTCGAGTAACCCAAACCACTCTGACAAAGAAGGACAAATGTGGAGAAGACACTCTCCCTGAATCCTAGAGTTTTTGCATCAATTATGACAGTTTGATGCTAGTGAAAAGATATTCACGTAAGCAATCAGAAGCTCCCACAGACATGGTGGATTGATCTGTACCAAAGGTGCAGAGGACACTCAGTGTACACATAACTGTCTTTTCCAAGGAGAAAGCTGGAGTAACTGTCCATGTTTAATAATATGAAACTCCAGCTATATTGTGCAGAATGTAAAAATGGGAATGAACCAGTAACTTGCATGGTAAACCTGAGACTGTCTCCATCATAAATGAAAATCTTTTCACTTTGAGTTAGAAAATATTTTCTTTTCTTTTTTTTTTTTTTTTTCGGAGCTGAGGACTGAACCCAAGGCCTTGCGCTTGCTAGGGAAGCGCTCTACCACTGTGCTAAATTCCCAACCCCAAAAATATTTTCTTAAATGATGCTCTGGTATGTAAGTCATAATAGAAAAAATGATAAGTAAGAGGTCATCAAAATTATGATCTGATGTTCAAATAACCTTGTTAAGAAAATTAAAAAAATCAAGGTCCAAGCTGAGAAGAAATAATTGGTGAACATATGTCTGACATAAGTTTGCATAGATATAGAGGCTCTCAACACTAAGCAGTCACAATATGAAGAAGAAGGAAAGTTAAACAAAAGATTGAAATATACTATTCACCCAGGAAGACTGACATGTGATCAATAATACATGACAAGTTGTTGACCATCAGGACTGACCAAATAAATGCCAATTTCAAAAGGGAGCTATCAGTTACTATAGCTATATGGATAAATACTGATGAGTTAGGTGCCAGTGGGGTGTGCTGGAGTTTTGTTGCTTGTTATTTTGAACTTGAAGTAAGCTGGGAAAAGGGGGGGGGACCTCAGTTAAGAAATACCTCCATTATTGGCCTGTAACTATATTTGTGGAGACTTCTTCATTCATTATTGATGTGGGAGTACCAGCCCATTCTAGGCAATGTCACTACTGGGCAGGTGGCCTTGGGTTGTAATAAGAAAGCAAACTGAGAAAAACCTGAGAGAACGTCACTAAGCAGCGTTCTTCTGTGACCTCTGCTTCAGTTCCTACCTCCAGGCTTCTGCCTTGCTTCTGTCCCTGCCTTGGCCTCTCTCAAAGCTTGCCTGTGATGGGGAGGTATAAACCAAATAAACCGTTCCTTCCCCCAGGTTGTTTTTCATCATGGTCACTTCCACAGCAAGAGAAAACAAACTAGGACACGGGGATACTGTGTAACAAGTGCACAAGTTTAAATTGCTAGCAAGATTAGAAAATAGCATTTCTTTAGAAAATAGTGCTTTCTTTTAGAGACAAACATCCTCTGATACAGAAATCACACTCTTAGATATTTATGCAGAACTGAAGACATGTCCACATACAAATCTTTGCAGTGTGTATACTGGCTTTGTTAATTATTGCCAAAAGCTGGAAACAAATGACTTCTGATGCATGAATGAGTCAATAAACATTTGCATGTCCATTAAAATGGAATGCTGCTCCACAGTAAAAAAGAGCTGTTACTAATGGAAGCAAATATGTGCTCCATTCTCAAATGCATTATGCTAAGTGAAAGACATCAGATCAAATGGCTACATAATATGCTTTCATTTATATGATATTCTGAAAAAGGCAAAACTAGTCATTGACTAAGATATATTGTAGATGAACACAACTCAAGCCTGCCATTTCTAACGGACTCCTGGGAATACAAGATTGCGGACAAGCAATATTTGTGGTGTAGGTATATTATTTATTTTGCTTTTGCATTTAGTTATAGGAAATCATGCATATAAAAATTTTCCTGTATGTATATTTTACCTTAATAAAATTAGCATTAAACATTTCCGTGTTTGGGCTTAATGAGTGAAAGCACTTGCCATGACAGCATGCAGACGTGGGTTTGAATCCCCTGAACCCACATGAAAATCAGACACACTAGTGTTACCTCTCCTATTTGTTATCTTCAGCTCTCTCACATGGAGATGGGAGGTAGAGACGGGAAGATCCCTAGAAGCTCAAACACAGCTCAAAAACATGCCAGCTAGCTTGATGTCAACAGTGGCAAAAAACAAGAAAGAGTGACACTGTCTCAAACAAGGTGGAAGGAGGAGTGACATCTGAAGTTTTTCTCTAACTTCCATATGTGTATCATGGCACACACATGACTACAATCTCTCTGTCTCCTCTCTCTCTCTCTCTCTCTCTCTCTCTCTCTCTCTCTCTCTCTCTCTCTCTCTCTCACACACACACACACACACACACACACACACACACACCCCATACAAGCAGATGTAGGAAATTTTAAAAAGAAGGCTCAAAGCTGAGTGGGAAAGGATGATAGGATAGAACAGGATAGAAGAGCGTGGTTATGGGGAGAGGTAGAGAAGGAGGATAAATATACTTAAAACACATTGGATGAAATTCTCAAAGAATTAATAAAAATATGTTCAAAATACAGGATGTAGATGGGCTACTGTTGGGAGCTGGGACAGAGACAGGTTTTCCCTGTCCTACGATGTCTACTGTGCTGCAGATCATCATCATCTTACTAAGATGTTGACTGTATGTTTGAAAGGAAGGCTCAGACTTTGGAACATTCACTCCTAAGTGGGATTTCCTCAGCAAATGCCTCCCTTCAAGGCTCAGGACTATGCAGAAGAAGAGGCAGAAAGATTGTAGGAGCCAGATGAAATGAATGACAGCAAGTAAACTGTCTTTCAGATAAAACAGGACTGGTGCACATAAGAATTTACAGAGACTGGCAGCATGCAAAGGTATGTGCAGGTTCTAGCCAGGTGAGGTCCCAGCACCGAGAGGTGGACAAGAGCCCCCATTCCTAACCCAGAAGCGATCTCCAATTGACAACCATTTGCAGAAGAAAATTCAGTTTTCTCCAATGGAGTCTCACTGCATATATAAAACACACTTAAGGATAGGCCCTATGCCCAGCAGTAGATGGCCAACACAAAGTGAACTTAATGGGGGTTTTTTTGTGGATTTTATATGTCATATGATTTTGTTTGGGCATTTTTTAACTTCCTGGTCCTTATGTATTATGGTTTCTGAATTTATGTTTTTATGAGGTGTGTGTGTGTGTTTGTGTGTTTCTTGGGCTTTTTCTTTTTTTAAATTCTTTTTTAATTTAAAAAAATTTAAATTTTATTTACTTATTTTTATTTGCCTGTTTTCTAAAGAGAGAGAGAAAGAAATTGTGAAGGTATATGGGTGTGGACTTGGGGAGGACTTAAAGGGAGATTGGGTAGGGGAAACTGCCAACAGAATATATCATATGTAAAAATTATTGTGTGTGTGTGTGTGTGTGTGTGTGTGTGTGTGTGTGTGTATTTTTTTTGAAGGCAGGGTTTCTCTGTATATCCCTGGCTGTCCTGACACTTCCTCTGTAGACCAAGTTGGCCTCGCCTGCCTCTGCCTCCTGAGTACTGGAATTAAAGGTATGTGCCACCACTGCCTGGTTTCAATAAAAAAAAAAAAAAAGTTAAAAAAAGTTAAACAAAGAAAGGAAGTCTTAGGGTCCTGACTGCTTGCTACCCAGGCTGGCTTCCTTTTTAAACACCAGTGGGTTTTTAAAAATTCATTCATATGCCATAACTTTAGCGGTTTTCAAAACCTACCATGCCTTGCTGTGATTAGGTGTCTGTCTTTGGAGCAGCAATAGAACAGTGAAGCATTAGGTTCTGAAAATTCAAGCTTTAATTCTTTTTTTGAACACCATACAAGAACACTGTGTCTGCATTGCTCCTGCCCACTGTCTGTCTGCCCACTGTCTGTCTGCCCATCTCTCCAGTGTCCTTCTCGGCACCTCCCAGATTCACGACCTTTTCTTTAATTATTGTAAGGGGTGTGTGCATGTACGGCTACATAACGTGCTGAGTTCTTTTAACACTGTTGATGTGTACGTGAACACTGAACAAGAGAGCTTACCACTTGGGGTTGTGAAATTCTAAGTCAGAACTTGTCCCTGGAGGAAACTCTTTCTCCGTATTTCAGCAGACATTGACCACCTGCGGCTCTTTGTCTAGGTGTGTGACCATGTGGAATCTCACCTCTCCATGTTACCATGTCAGTTGGTAGTGTTATTATCCTGGTCTTGTTCAGACAACCATATGTTCAGATTTCTTGAGTGCAGTCTACCTTTCATGGCCATAATACTCTATTTAACAGCAGGTTTTCTAGTTCTCTGGCTCTTAGAATCTTTCCACCTCCTTTTTCATTTCCCCTGAACCTTAGGTGTAGTAATTGTGTTGCAGGTACATCATTTGGGTTGGGTACCACACAGTCACTTATTCAATGAGGTTTGACCAGCCATGGGTCTCTAGGATAGTCTCCATTTGTTGCCAAAAAGAAGCTTCTTTGATGAGAGCTTAGCACAACAGTGTGGTTTTGAGGATAAGTGCTTAGAATACAATTAGAAATACACTAGTTTAGGAAAGTGGCGGTAGTAGGTATCCTCTAAGGTCTATGACCTCTCCAGCCCTGGGTAGTTGGCTGGGATTCCTGTACTACATTAATTTGCTTCTATTGAGGCAGTCTAAATCCAATTAGACAGCTGTTGGTTACCCTGAGGATAAAACTGCCACTATTGCACTGTTTTGATATCTTCCCAGTCCATCACTATTATTGTTCATAAGTTTTGCAGCTGGGTAGAACTACAGATTGTTTTTCTCTCTTGGCAGAGCGCATAGAACCTACTAATACTATGAGAGGCAGTCCTCAGGGAGGAGGTTTCCAAGTAAGTTCCAGCTCAATTCCTCCAAGTCCTGTGTCCAAATAGTGTTTTCATCACAAGGGTCTTACCTTCACTTTCCGGGAGGCAATCAAGTCCATATTGTTTTGGGATATTCGTATTGTATCCCAAATACAATGTAGCTCATATTGTTTTGGGATACTCTTATCCTTCTCTGACTAATAACTAAGGGGAAGGTACACCATGCCTGGCACCAGGGCTTATGGGGAGCATCATCACTCTTAGTGGTAGTGTTTTTAATTCAAGGTTTTATTGGGCATTCTCTTGTTTTCCTTCTTCCTTTTGGTGGATTGGCTGTATGTACTATAGTTTCTTCCTATGCCATCAATGGAATTTTCTAAATAAAATGGAGCAGTTGGCTCCCTCAATTTGTTGCTTAAGAAATGCAAAAATACTCTCATAAATTTTCCTTAATAATAACTTGGTGTTACATTTTATTTCCTGTAATTTTTTTACAGTTAATAGAGTATATTATATCATCTCTTCAATATTAAAAAATGTGAAATATTGTATTTTCACTAAAATTTTATTATATTAGGTATCTTAAAGGCTTTCCTAGTTTTGCTAAATATAGAATTAATTGATAATGGGAAGTCACATACTCTATCCCAGTTATGATATAGTTTTAATTGATTATATAATGACTTCAAAGAGTTTGTTTTAACCTAAATATGACTGCATCAAAAAGCCTTCTAATCACTTTCACCAAAATGTTTCACACAAGCCGGGCAGTGGTGGCACACGCCTTTAATCCCAGCACTCGGGAGGCAGAGGCAGGCGGATCTCTGTGAGTTCGAGGCCAGCCTGGGCTACCAAGTGAGTTCCAGGAAAGGCGCAAAGCTACACAGAGAAACCCTGTCTCGAAAAACCAAAAAAAAAAAAAAAAAAAAAAAGTTTCACACTTCTGATTAAGCTAAAAATTTAAAATTAAAAACTTGTTTTTTCTTAATTTGACTTGTTTCCAATTTTCTCTACTACATTAAAATTTACTTGTTAGCAATGTATACTATTTTCTGTATTCTATAAAGCATTTAATAACTTGGAGCCCCAAACTAAGCCCCTTGTATTTAATTCATCTAGAAACCAATTTACTTTTCTCATAACTTTAATGCAATTGAAAAAAGATATAACAAGAATATTTAAATAAGGAATAAATATTTTGAAATAGACCATTTGGAGAGTAAACTGTACCTTTGGGTCATATTTATTGAACATAAACTCTATTCTAATGATATTGCTTAATAAGAATGTCAAAAGAGTTTCATGTTTCTCCTACAGCAAGTTCCACATGGTATCAGCTTCAGTTACCTCAGGGAGGGGTCTCTGAACTTTTTAAAAATACTATTCTTATCTTCTGCTTCCTTGTCTCTGTAAACCTAGGGAGAGAGTGTATTTCTTGGATCTCCGAGGAGGAAGCTGATAATGCAGCCAATTCTAGTCTGTCCAAAAATTTTAAATGAAACATTTTAGTTCATAAGAAAAACTTGTTTGCTTAATCCCAACAAACACCGTAAGTTGTCTATTGTGTTTTAACTTCTCTTGTTTGAAAATAAATACATCTAAATATCAGCAATTCAACGAGCCACCAGCTAAATCAAGGGATATAATACCAACAGTATACTGTAGGGCTCCTCCTTTGTCCTTTCAACTATCTCCCTTCAAACTGGGTACTGACACCCATGTTTTCCAATGTTTGGAATTTATCTGAATTAAATTTTACTGAATTTACTTTATGGGGAATTATTTCTTTCATTTGATATTATGCTCATTTCACTTACTAATTATGCTTGCAGAATGGATCCATTTATTTTCTCTTCCTGGTCATATTTCATTGTATGACCACTCTATAATGCCAAGGTTTTGTATTTAGTTTGTGTATGCTAATGTTATTTTCTTGTTGTGTATTAATTGCTATTGTACACAATTTTGTGCATGTCTCTTTTGCTTTTGTTTTGGATACATATTTCAGAGTAGACTTACTGACAACAGTTGGGTTATATGTTTTCAAATTTGGCAACATTATACAGTTTCTTTTCAGAATAATTGTTCTTAAGTTTATTTCCACCAGGAGTGTCTAAGAGATCTTTTTCTTCCTATAATTTGACAATAATTACTGTTAGCCTGTTTAATTTTTGTTGTATTTGGAGATTTGCTGAGTGTTCATTTCCATCATCATTGTCATTGTTATATCTTTGCTCATTTTCTCATGACATGCTACTCACAGACTTTTTGTGTACATGCTGGGCATGTGAAAACCTTCCTCTTAGAGTGCCAGTTCATGCACTGTCTTTATATTTTCTCATTTACATCTCATTTTACTGTTATTTTGGTTTTGATGTGTATTCTCTTTGTTCTGCTTATGGAGCATTTTTTTAATAACATGGCTGTGTAACATGAATCTTAAAAGGTTTTATAACAAAAAAACAGGAGCAAAATAAGTTGAAAGATCAGAGAAGCAGAACAAGCCAACCACAAGTTCTTGCCTCTAGGAAATTTTCAGTCTCGAGAGAGTTCCTATTTCCTCACACCTTATATACCTTTCTGTGTCCTGCCATGTTACTTCCTGGGATTAAAGGCATGTGTCCTTCCCAAGCAAAGACATGAGATCTCCAGTGATGGGATTAAAGGTATGTGCCACCATGCCTGGCTCTGTTCCCAGTGTGGCCTTGAACTCACAGAGATCCAGATGGATCTCTGCCTCCTGAGTGATAGGATTAAGGGTGTGTGCTACCACTGCCTGACCTCTATGTCTAATTTAGTGGCTAGCTCTGTTCTCTGATCCCCAGACAAGCTTTATTGGGGTACACAATATATCATCACATGGCTGCACATATTTTTTTTCACACCACATAAATTTTCTGTCATAGCTCATGTCTTTTGAGTAACTGAAATTCTTATACTACCATATGCCAATTTATCAGATTTTAAATATTTTTTGAATAGTGCTTTCTGGGTCCCACTTAATAAAATTTCAACACAAAGGTGACAAGTATATTCTACTGTAATTTCTATAATGCAAAGGTGATCAATATTTGTATAAAGAGAGGAAAACTCTCTAGCTATGTGAGCCATGTGTACTCTATATTGCAGTTACTGATATTCGCCTTTGTAGCTCAAACCAGCCATATATAACATAATTGAAAACCCTCATATGAACTCATGTTCCTACAGTCACCTGAGTGTTTAAATAGAGGCAGAAAATATTGACTTTTATTTAGAAGCTTTTAACTGCTACACTGGATTCACTTTAGAAACATTGTCTCTAGGGTTTGGGCATCCATGAGCTCCCTTTATTGGTCTTGAGTAGAAAATGCGCTTCTCAGGTTTCCTGTCAAGTTATGCCAATTTCTTGAAAGTGATTGTGAAGTTAGGCTTGTTTTTACTCTCTAGCATAGTGTTCTCTTCCTAATGCTGATACCCTTCAATACAGTCTTTCATGCTTTGGTGACCCCTCCCACCATAAAGCTATTTTCCATGGTACTTCATAACTGTGGTTTTGCTACTGTTATGAATCGTAATGTCAATACTGATCGGCAGGACATCTGATATGCTACTCCAGTGAAGAGTTGTTTGACGCCCCCCAAAGAGGTCCCTACCCATAGATTGAGAACTCTTTCTTTAAATTCATTAAATTTAAATTCATTAAACATCTCTCTTCAGATGGCTATAAATCCCAGATTTATTTAAATGTCTTACTGTGAGTTAGAATTGTGATCGTCTGATCTCATTTGAAAACAAAAGAATAAAAAATGTAATTCCCCCAAATTGTATTAAAATATATTCTATAAAGCTAAGACATAACCAATATGAAATAATGTCATAATATTAAGCAATGGTTTATTTTTGATGAACAACAAAATGACTTACAGTCACAAATATGAAAATTCTTTATAGCACCCAGAATTCTTTTGTAAATGATTTTATCCATATCTATTGTGTTGGATTTGCTCCAGTACTTCAGTTGCTGAAACAATTATGCAGACATTGACTTAGCTAAGCACTTGGGATGATGAGAAAAATCCATTTGAAATGCAGGTGCACTCCTCTGAATCAAAGGCCCACATCAACACTCAAAAGTATTGTTCACAGAACATGACATGGTTTTACAATCCCTGGATACAGAACTCTTTCCATATAATCAACAATAGTTTTCTGTGTGAGCAGGTCTGACAGAGATTGGATTTCTTAAAGCAATATAATGATTTTAACTCCAGATTGTAGAATTTATAGCTCCACAACTTTCCATTTATTTAGTAAAAGATTCAAGGTATTCAGAAATTCATCTATGTTTATACTGTCCGTTGAGACAATTCTCCTTCCAGTGATTGTGGTGATATTTTATTTGTGCTCAAATGTGGTGATATTTTATTTGTGCTTTAATAAATAAAGCTTGCCTAGAAATCAGAGGTAAAAGGTTAACCATTATAAGTAAACAAAGAAACAGGCAGCTGTAGCACATGCCCTTAATCCTGTCACTTAGCTGGCAGGATCTCTGTGTGTTCAAGGCCACACTAGGGAACAGAGCCAAGCGTGGTGACACACGCCTTTAATCCCAGAGGTCTGGAGATCTGTACAGACAGACAGAAAGTGACAGAGCTGTGTAGGAAGAGGAAGTGATGTAGTTGGTCTAAGAGAGTCAATAAGAGAACAGAACAGAAAAGGCACATAAACTTGAATATATAGGAAGAAGCTTTCTTTGGAAGCTGCGGAGTTGGTGAGGTGAGGTTAGCTCATGATTTGTCTTATTCCTCTGATCTTTCTCTTGGGCTTTAACCCAAATTTCTGGCTCCGTGTTTTTTATTTATTAAGACCATTCATCTACAAGTGAGATGATTGAGATGATTTTTATTTATTTAGAATATTCATATACTATACTTACAAAATGTTAAAAAAAACACATTTTGATAAGATACAAACTTAACCACAGGTAACTCAAATACCTAAGAATTGCAAGAAAATAGAACATTGACTAAAGAATTACACAATTCTTTCATATTTTGTTTGACACATCTATGGTGGTAGTATTAATTTCACTCAATTTTGAAATATCACATCTTTATTGAGTGAATATCTCATTTTCAAATTCCCTAGGAAAATCTAGTGACTTGCCTAACACCAGATACTGTGTAATTGTTAGGTAAGCAACATTTAGCTTTTGGATTCCCTGGTTTTTATTATTGTTCTTTAGCATTTTTTCTTTATATTTACAAAATATGTAAGGATTCCTTATGTAATGCAATATTCAATTACAGTTTTTGCATAGGAACATACATATTTATAATATGATCACAAACTTAGGGTATTCAAACTCTATTTTGATATTTTAAGCTTTTTTCTTTGTAAATTTTTTTTAAAAAAATCACATCTTTCTAGGTGATGGAGCTCTGTAGCTCATGTTGAGTGAATGGGCACTAAGTGGACTGAAGTACAGTTTATCTGACAGTCAACATTGTTATCTCCATGTGGCTACAGAACCTGATTTTATGGAAGTGTCTCTCTTGATTCTTCAGTCCTAGTATAAGGACGTGCTTGGGTCTGAGTAATGAATGAAAAGAAGACTTTTATTTTTCTCATGTTTTTATCCACCTGTTGAGAGCATTCTTGTGACATCCTCATGCAGTAGAAGGTACAAATACTGTGTCCTCATGTGGCAGAAAGCAGAGAGATCAAAGGGGGAAGTCAATTCTTTTCATGCCTTCTACTAGGCCAGTACAGCCACTGGTGAGGCATCAGACCTGATGATAGTCTGTCATCCTCTAATGAGCTACCTTTTAATTATTTAATTGGGAAATTTATTTCAGTATGAATTCTGAAGAGGACACATGTGTAGCTGGAAGTTTCCTGTGTCCTGCCCAGTCTGCAGCTGCTTAGACCCAAGTAAACACACAGAGGCTTGTATTAGTTAAAACTGCTTGGCCATTAGTTCAGGTTTACTACTGAGTAGCTCTTGCACTTAAACTCAGCCCATTTTTGTTAATCTATATGCCACTACATTTTCCATGGCTTAACCTGTGTGCCATTACATACTGATCCCTGGACAGCAGGCTGATGTCTCCTGACTCAGCCTTCCTCTTCCCAGAATTCTCCTTGTCTGCTTATCCCACCTATACTTCCTGCCTGGCTACTGACCAATCAGCATTTTATTTATCAATCAATCAGAGCAACACATATTCACAGCATACAGAATGACATTCCACAACACACATGAATTTCATAATAATAGGTATCTTAAAAAAACCAACATGGGACTGGAGAGATGGCTCAGAGGTTAAGAGCAGTGGCTGCTCTTCCAGAGGTCCTGAGTTCAGTTTCCAGTAACCATATGGTGGCTCACAACCATCTGTAGTTAGATCTGGTGCCCTCTTCTGGCCTGCATACATGCAGGTAGAACACTTGTATATATAATAAATAAATCTTAAAAAAAGAAATGGAGGCGTTGATGTCGCTATTTGTACTGAAGGGTAGTTCAGAAAATCTATCAGGCTAAGATCATGACAGCCTCAAATATTCCAGAAAGCTACTAGCACTGTTGCTATAAATGAAACCTAGAATTTTCTGGAATGAATGCTATTTTCTATGTCACAAAGAAATTTCACTTTATTTGAACTTCCAAGAGGATTGTATGTTTTCTGTGAACAGACATGATTAATGAGATCTCATGACAATTTGGATGATTAATTACAGTTATCAATGTTTGTTAAACTCATCATGGTGCTTATCACTTTTCTTAGTACTCTACAAATATACTTTGAGTTAGTTACTAAGAAGACTATGCTGTAGATACCATTAGGATGTTTATTTCATAAGGGATCAAAATGAAATAGAGTAGCTAAGTGACTTGTACTAGGGAAGTCATCACTGTTTAGTGGCATGTATGTGCCTCAGTGTTGTGAATTCTTATCCCTGGATGACTGTGTGGAATTAATTAATTAATTAAGATCTTCATTCCCTTTACCCTGTTTTCACTGGTCTCTACACACATAACTACAAATGCTTCAGAAAATAATTATTATAGACTTAACAACCCTTTCCATGGCTAGGAATCTCAGTCTTGACAAGTTTCCTGCTTTCTTCTGTCCTATTCTTTGTAGCTGGCTGCTTCTCAGCCTAGTCCTTAATGCTTCATTGTTCTCCAGGTTGTGTTAGATGGTCTTACTGTCTCTTCCTTGTTTTTTAAAAAAAAATTTACTTACTATTTGCATGTGTGTGGTGGGGAGGGGTTGCACACACACAGAAGTCAAAGGACCATTGAAAGGCTGGATTGTCTCCTTCCCCTGTGCGGGTTCCAGCTGTCAAACATAGGTCATCGGGCTGCCAGTACCAGCCCTTACTTGCTGTGCCGTCTCTCCAGCTGCGCTCTTTGCATTTGACCACCTCAACTTCACAAACTAAGTTTCTGTTTTCCATGTTGAAAAGAGAATGGACAGAAGCCCAGAATTAAAACAACCCTTTGAAACATGTTAATGACAGTTTCTCCAGTTCTCTTCACATGAACAATTAAAAAAAAAATTGAATTCCCAAAGTATAAATAAATTGGAGTGTAGGAGAAATTACACAAATATTATAAAATTTAGATTTCAAGATTCTGGGCCAGAATATTTTTTTGGTAGTTATATAGTCCAGAACCTAGATTTAGGAGTGAATAGAATAAATGCAGTTAGAATTTGAGAATTAAATGAGTTTATTTTAAAATCATACATAACAACAAAAGTCAGTATTAGCTACTGTTTAGGTATTGAAGGAATCAAGACTAGATGCTAAGTTATTAAAAGGATGGGAGTAATTTGTCAAATGATTGACAGCAGCAATGTGAAGAAAAAGATGATTTGTCTAGTACAGAATACCAACAAGAAATGTCTCATTCTGTTTTGTATGTATGCGCACTTGACATTTTTCCTCAAGTTGACACAAAGTGGAGTCATTTGAAAAGATAGAACCTCAACTAAGAAAATATTTCGATTAGATTGTCCTGTGGGCAAGTCAGGAGGGCATTTTCTTGACTAATGGCTGATGTAAGAGATTCCAGTCCTTGTGATGGGAGCCATTCCTGAGCAGGTGGTCCTTTGTTTTATAAGAAAGCAAAGTAAGCAAACCATGGGGAGCAATCCAGTAAGCAACGTTCCTCCATGGTGTCTACTTCAGTTTTTGCTTCAATTTCTTACCTTGAGTTTATGCCTTCCTTTCTTTCCAGGATGGACTAAAACCTGTAAGCTAAATAAACACTCTCCACTTCAAAATGCCTTGACCAGTGTTTTATCACAGCAACAAAAATCAAATCAATACAGGATAGGTATAAATATATGCTTGCATAGATTTTCAAAAATATATTAAAATATCTTCAGAGATAGTTGGTCAAAATAGTGTCTGGTTCGTGGTTCTTAAAGCAGAATTTTCTAAAGTATCCAACAAATATTCCTGTTTTTAAAATTTGACAAATGGGACTTAGTGTATTTTTTTTCTTTTTGGGGGGAGGGCACATGGGTGGGAGGGTGGACCTGAGAAAATTGGGGAGCAAATTTGATAAGGGTGCATTATATGAATTTCCCAAATAATTAATAAAAATATGTGTGGAAAAAAAGAAAAAAATGAGAATCCAGAAGAGGAGTGTAAATGAAGGGCTTCATTTCAGGGTTTGAAATATTTAACTACTGTAAATCAAGACCATTATCTACCCTCTGTAGGTTGCTCCCTGAATGCTGTTTGTTAGCTAAAAGCCAAATGCAATGTGTACTGTCCAGGCAGCCTTGCCCTTGGTGACCTGATTAAAGCATAAATCTGCAGGCACAGGCAGGAGTTGAGAAGCCAGAATTGGCTCCCTAGGGATCTAATGAGATGATTGTCTGCCAGTCTCCAACTCTCCTTACCTTTCTGGCTTTAAACTTCCTAAGCAGTCATAAAACACAGCATCAAAAGGACAGCAGAAGAACGTACTGTTGTCTCGGGTCCATTGACCAAGCTACTTTGGGTGTTTTGGTGCAGGAAATTTTAAAAGAAGATGGAAAATAGCTCCCTTTTTCCCATTTGGTTTCTTCTTCAAGTACTCAGATGGGCTTCTCTCTACTTTGGTCTAGCACTAGCAAGTGAGAACTGAGAAAAAAGAAATGAAGAAAGATGTATAATTTCTCTGCTAACTGCTTTATAAAATTGAGCCATTCTTGAATTTAAAGAAATACAGGTATTGCAGGAAATCCTCTTGATCTGGTCTTAGGTAGTATTGTCGGTAAAGACAAAACAAGCGATCACACACATAAAACAATCCTCAGTAACATGCAGAGCAATCTGAGTTGGAGGATCTGGTTCACTTCGTACTGTTGCATTATGATATCTGGGTGGGGATGCCAAGAAGGAATAATGAATTTTTGAGAAAATTATGGACAACAATTTATATCCAGCCAAATATTTTTATTTAGTTTTCTTAGCTTTCCATATTATAATTTCATTATCTCCTTCTTACCTTTCCTCCCTCAAATACTCTCATATCATATACCCCACACTACTCTTTTTCTAATTCATGCTTTC
>CABHPP010145986.1:0-20310 GCA_902168425.1 Peromyscus attwateri | reverse complement strand
CTTTCTTTCTTTCTCTCTCTCTCTCTTTCTTTCTTTCTTTCTTTCTTTCTCTCTTTTTTCATTGGAACATGAACTCAATGAGGACAGGGCTGGTCTTAATTCTTGACTATACCCTCAGGCTGTGGCTAACAGACAGAATGTGCTTTTTTATAAAATGTATCGATATCAAATATCAGGCCTTGTGGACTAGATTAATACAAACAATTTATAAATAGTTTGTGAAGTGAACAGAACATGCAGAAGTAATATGAGGGAATCCATTAAATTTTTACTTGAAGTGAATGAACGTACTCCCCTATCAATTTTATGAAACTTACCATTGAAAATAAAGGAAGTTTTCATATTTTGAAAGGAAGTCCTTTTCTAACCTATGAAATGCTGTACCTAACACTAAATATCTTAATTATATATACACATACAGATATTCATAACTAAAAGAAATCAGTGAAAATTAAATTTTCACAAGAAAATTTGAGAGGAGATGTCATAGGTTTTGTTATCAGTTTCCATCTGTGTTATGCCTCTTAGCAGCTGATTCCATAAATATAGACCCTGACATGGAAATGTTCTCAGGCAGAATGATTTAGAAGTAATTCTCCTTAGGATTTTGGGAAATTTACAGCTGTTCCGTCATGTTGTCTTACAGCATCCCTGTTGGCTTTTGTGATAAACGATGTGGTAGAAGTTAGGGGATGTTTGCTTACCTGAGAAATACAATGCCTGCCTCTTTCCCACTCCCTCTGGCCAGCCACTTTCTGTCGAGTTCATATATATTTTTTAGTGGATTGAGCATAGGTCCAATTTAAGTGAGATAATAAATCCAGTCATTTTTCTTTTATCTTTATTCTTCTAATATGACACCAAAATAAACTTGTATATTGAATTGTTCTTATTTCATTTTATTTAGAGTGAGAAAAACAATGGCCTTGATCTCATCACTTGACTTTGTCAGCTTACTTACTAAAAATGGCATATTTTTCTTACCAATGCATTATTTCCACCCCCCTCCCAGTTCTCTTTTATAAATGATAAACTGTTATTGGTGTGCTGTGTTACATACTGTTCTTTCTTTTCTCAAGGATAAATTACAATCACACTCTCGTTCTAGAAGCCATCTTTCTTTTTAATCATCTGAAATGGCTCCTTGTACTTTTGCCAGATAATCTGATGTTTGATATAGTGATGCAATTAACTTGAAAATAAAACCAAATCATTACATAGCTATTGTTTCAGAAAAATCTTGGTGAGTTAAAATTGAACTGAAGCCTATATAAAAATGAAAGATTTTTAAAACTAAAATTGAAGACTTCAGAAGAAAATGCTGAGGTGTGCAACTGATCAGCTAAAAGGTGTAAAGGAAACTTCTCTAGCTTAAAAATGAGATGGAGTAGGCTTCATTTTTATTTCTCTTCTGATTATACTGTAGCTGACCTTGAGACCAACACATTCCTAACAAATTTTTGATCTTGGGGTATTCCTTTATTTATTTATTTGCAAATGGTATTATATTTTGAGTTAGAACTTTGAATTTTTTAGTTCTTGAAATATAATTCTTCATATATGTATATATGGCAAAAGCCAAACATAAACCAAATAACCACTTGATTAATGAGCTGTGACATCACACTGCCCATTAAAGAGACCAAGCATAACATAATTTGAGGAATTTACTAGTTCCGAATTTTCAGTCCTAGGCTAAGCATCAGTTCTTAGTGCAATGCTTCTAACATGTAGGAGAACGTGGGGACACTTTATATCATTACATACAAGGCCCATGTGCAACGTGTGTTATATCCTATTAAATTTCAGTACCATAACTTGACACTCTTCATCTCTGTCCTGCTTCAACATCTTTTATTTATTTTTTTATTTTTTTGGTTTTTCAAGACAGGGTTTCTCTGTGTAGCTTTGGTGCCTTTCCTGGAACTCGCTTTGTAGACCAGGCTGGCCTCGAACTCAAAGAGATCTGCCTGCTTCTGCCTCCCGAGTGCTGGGATTAAAGGTGTGCGCCACCACCGCCCGGCACCTGCTTCAACATCTTTAATATAAATATCCAGATTAACAATCTTTCAGACCACTTTTGAATATTTTATCCTTCTTCTAGTCTAATTATCAATGAGGATATTTATTTTCTAGGGTAACTGACTTTGGAAACCAAACTTTCTACACCACTCTTATATGGGTTATGTAATCCAGGGATTTCTTGAGGTTCTGCAAGGAATCTAGAACCAACTCATGGTGGTTCCTTGCCAGAACACTCAGCAGTGTGCATACTGGGTAATCATTGCTATAAAACTTCATCTCGATCTATCAATTAGGATGACTGAGCGTTGCTGTACATAGTAGTTCTTTCTCATTGGACTTTCTTGGCTCACCAGACTCCAAATAATGACACGGAGGCTTTTAAAAGCTGGTCTTTACCTTAGGCTTGTACTCAATGAGCTCTTATGACTTGACCTGTTTCTATTAATCTACATTCTGCCATGTGACTTTGATCTCTATTCCATTCAGTATGTCAGACTTGCTTTGTATCTTGCTGGCATCTAGATTCCCCCCCGAGTTCCTCTCTTTTCCTGGAAGTCCTGTCTTTTTTCTCCTGACTAGCTATTGACCATCCAGCTCTTTATTAAACCAATCACAATGATGCATCTTCACCCAGCATAAACAAATAGCCCTCAACAGCTATATGCTAAAAATCCTATCCAGATCTCTTTCACATTTTCATTCTGAAATTGTCTCAATAGTTACCTGTGAACGCCCCACATCTTTGGATAACTTTGTCCGCCACAACAGCCGCTGTTTTCCCAGGAACTCTCACTTCGTCTGCCCTGTTGTGCGCCACATTCTTACCCATGTCATTCTCTGCAGACAGCAGCAGCAGCAGCGCAATAACTGCACTAAGCACTATCCACATCCTCACCAACTGCCCTCCCTGTGAGTCTCAAGTCTTGCTAACACCATGGGACTTCCTGTTCACACCTGGAATACAGACACAAAGTCACAGTGCCCCAAACGTCCAATATATTTGATTGTCCTCATCTTTAACTTTTGTTTATTTACAGGGTAATTCTCTGCTTTTAAGAACATCACTGACCTAATCTCTCTTCTCTTCTTTACAGTCCTCTCTTTTTTTTCATTTTTAACCTTAGAGTTTGCCCAGGCTGCTGCCTAACCACCGGAAGAGATTAGTCATCATGTTCTTCTTCATGTTCTACTCATTTGTTTGAATTAGCAAATAAGTTTCTATCATACTACTTGTATTCCTTGTAACTAGTCTTCAACATTGCAAGTATTAAGCACTGCTACCAGAGTTTCTGGAAGCACAGAGTAGGTTGGGCAACCATACTTAATATGTCAATTATAGAGACAGGTAATAGTGAGATAAAGAGAAAGTAGAATTATTAAATGTGGTAATATTCTAAAAAAATTAAAGAGCTCTAGTAACACTCCACTCCAAGCCCCTGTCTTGGGTCTTGACAGGAGGTTTAGTGCTGTGGATATTGCTATATGTCAATAAACACTGATTGGCCAATAGCCAGACAGGAAGTATAGGCGGGACTAACAGAGAGGAAAATTGAGAAGGAAGGAAGGATAGAGAGACTGCCGGGAGCCACCGCGAGGAGAAGAAAGATGTAAAGTACCGGTAAGCCACGAGCCACGTGGCAAAGTAGAGATTAATAGAAATGGGCTAAATATAAGAGTAAGAGCTAGACAATGATAGGCCTGAGCTAATGGCCAAGCAGTTTAAATAATGTAAGCATCTGTGTGTTTATTTTATGAATGGGTTCGGTCAGGGAACCAGGGACTGGCGGGACTTGGGAGCTGGAGAGAAGCTCTCCAGCAACAGTTTAGATTTAAACAGGTGAGAGACATGCAGAGCCTGGCAGTCCTTGTCATGGTATTCCCCCACCCACCTAATGGTCTGCACTCTATTCTCTTTTGCAACCTAATCTGACAAGAAGCCAAAGCCATACACAGTCACTTCTGAGAAGACAAGCTCCCCCTACCCCAAGCTGGCACCAGGCTTCAACTTTTCCCTTCTCCCAGAATGAGACCCCAGGACAACCCCAGTTTCCTCGGGAGCATTGTTTCAGGTGTCTGGTGGCTGAAGTGAGGGGCACAGATGTCTCTCTGAGGAATACATTTGCTCTTGTCAGGACAGTTAGAGTCCTCACATTTTTGATTCTTGTATACTATATTGTAGATTGTGAACCATTTTCTGCATGCAAGAACAGAAAAAAAATTTTCTCATTTATTCCTTTCCAAATGGTATCTTTTTCTTTTACTTGCTTCATTGGACTCGCTATGACTACCAATAAAATATTAACAAAAAGGATGTTTCTTTTATAGAAAGCAAGAACTTTTCCCACATTGAATAATATTCAGCTATAGGTTTTTCCTAGTTGTCCTAAATGAGACTGAGGCTGTTCCTTTCATTCAAAGTGCATCGAGTTATTTTATTTTATTTTTTTTTTACTGTAAATGGCCTAATTCTTTTATTTTTTAATATAAATTTTTTAGTTAGCACATAAAGTACAGTTTTACATGGGCCTGTTAAGTCATAATTAGTTTTTGTTGTCTTCTCCTCCTCCTGTTCTTATCTCCCACCTTCAGTATTCTCCAATCTTTACACAGATTCAGGTTTCCACCTTTATTATTTATTTATTTATTTATTTATTTATTCATTCATTCATTCATTCATTCATTTATTTATTTATTTATTTATTATTTTTTGGTTTTTCAAGATAGGCTTTCTCTGTGTAGCTTTGTCCTGGAAGTTGCTCTGTAGACCAGGTTGGCCTTGAACTCACAGAGATCTGCCTGCCTCTGCCTCCCGAGGGCTGGGATTAAAGGCATGAGCCACCACCACTCAGTGGTTTCTACCTTTAAATCACACATGTTCTATTGCTCTCCCACCCCGTTTCCTTAAAGCTTCCATGTTCCCTCTCCTGGGCTCTTTTCTGGTTTCCTGAGCTCTACCCTTACCCATACCTGCATATAACATAAGCAAATATCAAAAAATAAAATATGCCTGTGAGGGGGACCATGTAGTATTTGTCCTTCTGAGCATGATTTATGTAATTTAATGTAATGATTTCCAACTTTGTCCTTTGCCTTCAAAGTCATGATTTTATTTTTCTTTATGGCTAAATAAAATTCCATTGTTTATATGTATCACAGATATTATTTTAGTGTCTATTACATAAAATATTTACATTGTAATTATTGTCGATACATAGTTACTCTGTTTCTTGCATATTTTTTCATAAATTCATTACTGTATTTTCAGTGACTTTATATTGTTTAAAATCTATTGTAATGCTATTTACTGTTATATTCATATATTCGTTTACTTCTTGTTCAAAAAAGAAAATATCAAATATTTCTGCATCACTCTGAGGAATATGTGTATAATAATATTATCTATTATTTAAATCAATATTAATTTAAATTCATAACAAACTTTGGATACAACTGAATATTAATAAAAATAAGCATTTGCTTCCATAGTTCAGAAAAAATGATTTTTTTTTAGCTCTTAGTTATTGAATAATTTCCACTGATGATCTAAAACATGTTTCTGAAAAAATTGCTAGGAGATATATACTATATAGAATAAACTTATGACAAAGAGTAAATAGGTTTAAATTTTAAGAATAAGACTCATGAAGACATTTGTTAGAAAGACATGTTTACTTTTCTCTAGGCATCCTACATTATTTTTAGACTCTTAATTTAGGACTGAAATCAAGATAAATGAGGCAAGGAGGCCACAGTTATTGATGGGCTATTGAGTGCACACATTTACAGAGACTTTCTCTTCCCAGAGCCTTTTTATCAATCAGTTTATTTTGTCATCCCTAAATCAACCTTATTTTATCAAGTTGATAACTATTCTTTGCTTTAAACTGGTCAAGCAGACATAAAATGTACCCTTTAAATCTGTTTGATTAACATCGGTAGATGCTCAGCGGTCTCCTTTGTTTAGAAAACTATTAATATCTACATTTGTTCAAATGGACCATTCTTTGATGTGTATTCACAAATAGCTAAGTTTAGCTGATTCTCAGTTGTTTACCAGAACAATTTCCCAAAGACTTCTTTCATAAATTTGTTTTCATAATTTCTGGTTACAAATCAATTCTCTCTCTTGCTCTCTCTCAGTGCCTGCTTTCCCCCATCTCTTGCCTTGAATGAGCTTGTGTAATTTTTTAAGTTTAACTGTCAAAAGTGCAAATTTATCCAGAAATTTTAATAGTCATTCCAAAATTACAAGTGTGTATAATAGTGTTACATATTATAGAAAATAAAAAAGGTGTAGAGAGAAGAAATAATTGAATGATAAATACAGTCAGAAACCTGTGTCTGTTTTTAACATAACCGATATCCCTTAGCAAGGGAAAAGAGAAGGATACTGAAGAATGAGTTTCAAATTATGGTTAGATGGAGATGCATTGTAATATTTTACAGTATTAGATAAATACAATTAAATACTACAAGACAAGAATTTAAAATTTCCCAAGAAAAGGAAATGATAAAAGTTAAAAGGGAAGGAAATGGCAATTATTTGTATTCATTCATTATATGGTAGATTCATATACAGTGTGGGTGGTACCTTCCCTTGATGTGGCTGTTTGAATGGGAATGCCCCTCACAGGCTCATATATTTATATGTTTGATTCCTGGTTGGTAGACTGTTTAGGAAGGATTAAGAGATGTGGCTTGTTGGAGGTGTGTCACTAGGGGTAGTCTTTGGGGTTTCAAAGACCCAAGCCAGGCCCACTCGCCCCTTCTCTTTGCCTCGATAAAAGTTCTCAGCTATTGTTCCAGCACCATGCTTCCCTGCTTCCACGCTCCCAACCGTGATGATCATGGACTAAACCTCCGAGACTGTAAGTAAGCCTCCAATCAAATGCTTTCCTTGATAAGCTGATTTGGTTGTGGTATCTCTTCATACTAATAGGAGACTGGGGCTGGAGCCTGAACTGTTCAAAGGGGAGAAAATGATCTCAGCACACACACTCACTTCTTTCTGCTTCCTAAATGTGGAGGCAATCTAACTAGTTACCATGACTTTCCTACCATGGTGGACTGTAACCTGGAGCTGTGATCTAAAATAAACCCTGCTTTCCTCACATTGCTTTAATCAGGGGATTTTGTTGTGAAAACAAGAAAAGTGATTAAGACAATTTTCGACTCATAAGCTCCATTTTTCAATAAGTTATAACAATTTATGTTAATTGTAACGGAGCTCCACATGAAAGTGCTCACTTCTCACTATTGTTGAAGCAACTTCTTTCCTTGGCTGAGGACTCTGGTCCCAAGGTAATATCATAATTGTTTCTGTGTTGTGGTATCAGGTGATTATCCCTAGTATCAAGTATTAACTACTACTACTGTATAAAAGACCTAGACCCCATCCTAATGACAGGTTCTTACAGGATATCTCACTTTATCAAACAGACTGAACTTTTCACTAATCCTCTTACAGCTTGTTAAATTATTTTCCAGAAATATGAATCTAAATTTCTAATGCACAAACTGTATATACAAATATTCACAATATTTTACTTTGCTAGACATTGAAAATCAGATTTATTTTATCTTAGAGCTTTGACAGAACTTTAAATTATGCATTTCTTGTTCTCATTGTTTGGTTGTTTTTTAGCCTAGGATGGCCTCACAGGAGTGATTCCCCCTGCTTCAGTGCCCTGCATATGTAGATTATGGGCTCAAGCCATCTGTATTTGTACTTCTAGTGAGTCTCCAGTGAGTGTTCTTGGTGCTGAGGGTGCAGCTATGAACAAAGTTGAAAATGCCTGTGCTCTCATGTCCTCATGGAGTATATCTTCTTGGGAAAGAGGGAGAGAGAAAGGAAGGTTACAGGCAATGAACAGAGTAAGATTTAATAAATGCACAATTGAAACCAGAGGCCTGTGTTGGGCTGGGTTATTTGATCACTTCTGCCTAATGTATCTTTATTCAAAGTGTCACCTCTGGGTAAGAGCATTTCTATCCAGACACAGGTAGAGCAAAGACCTCTCTGTTTTCTGTTTCTTGTCATGGCTGGTGGAGTCCCACAGTTTCTCGTCTACTTCAATCTGTGCTCTAGACACTGCCAGTGCTGACTAGATATCTCACCCGAAGCATGTGTAATAGATTGATAGATCTAGAGTAAACCATTGTGGTTTTAAGCTACCGGGATCTTGTTTTTAACAAATAAGCAATATCATGTTTGTGGCTTTCTAAAAATCGCATTCAATAATTATTCAGATTGAAAATTACTCTTCACTGGTTATCAGCTCATGTTTCTTCCTATAGGGATTGTTTGTGCCTTGGCTCATTATGTTTACTAAAGAGTCTTGGTGTTTTCTTGTTAGGCAGAATGATTTATTGATAAAAAATTTTAGCCTTTTGAAATATGTTATTTTGTTCAAATTCATTATCTCTCCATTAATTTTTTGACCTGATTTTGTCATTTGTAATTGTATGCCTCTATAATTGTTTCTCAGCAATTACTAATTGACCTTTGAATATATATAATTTCATGTGTAAACATAGATTCAAAAGCTGAAAGAGGCTACTTACAACAGGACAAAAGCTACCAGGAACCTTTTGAGAAGAAAGCCTGACGTGAAAGACTAGCTCTCCTGTGAATTGAGAAAAACATTCATTTATTGAAATGGGTTAATTGGAAATCACTCAGCATGAACTCGTGGCCTCAAAGGAATCTTTTTTGTCACCAGAAAGAGCCAAGATATCTGTCTGTTGGCAAATGCATTTGCCCTTGAGATAAACCTGTTTTCAATCAGTAGCTCGGTTGAATGTTGTTTTCTTATGTGGCTCAGCATTGCTGAACACAAACTATAGATATTTATAATTTTTAATGGGATGAATACTTTCTGTCCCCTGTCACTGCAAGGTTTGAGGACAAGTATTTCTGCTGCAAGGTGTCAAATGTCTTCTAAAATAAGGGAAAATGGAAATGAAATAGTCATTAAAATCATCATGTATACTAAATCAATACTAACTTGTTAGTTTAAAATGGATAAAATATTGAAAATTTCAAACATAATCACATTATAATTATGAGCAAGGTAGTTTAGGATAGAGTAACTAACAGTAAGATTTCTATAGATTTTTTTTTTTTTTGCTTTACTTTAGCTTTAGGTTTTATTTACTTGCTTCTGCTTTTACAAGGTCATTCATCAATTACTGGGTAAGATTTCCAGCATTTAGTCACTGCTGAAAATACCTAGGCCTCTGTCACCATTGTATTTTGACCCTTAAGCAAGGATTACCCAATACTACTTCACGATATGTTGTTGTTAGTTAATATTGTGAAAAGAAAATGAACTACAGAACACATGGTCTTCTTCAGGAAGGCAAGGAGCAAGGCTGTGGCATGTATTATGTTTTGCAAGTGATTAAGAAATCATCAAAGGTACACAGTTTAATCTATAGAATTATTACTAAACATATATGGGTTCTGTGTGCTTTGTTTTATGAGCACTAATCTTTATATTGAAGACAAAAAAATAGAAATGAAATCAATTAATCAAAGTGATCACTCTTCATTCACCGTTAGTTACAGAACACCTTCTCCATGATAGAAGCCATCTTACGTAGTTGACGTAAGTGGTATGCACACATACACCCAGATATGCCACATTCTTGCTCTTAAGGAGACAAGAGAATCATTGAGCAAAGTGGGAATGTGTTGCCAGATGCATAGCTCAGCATTCCTTAGTGTGTAGCCTATGATTTAGTGAAAAAAAGAAGTGGAGGTGAACAAAATGAATTAATACAATTTAAAAAATGCATGTGTGTGTGTGTGTGTGTGTGTGTGTGTGTGTGTGTGTGTGTGTGTTGGGGGTAAGGAGGAAGAGTAAAGGGAAGTGTAGTGAGTATACTTTCTTCTAAAGGTATAAACAGAAATTATACTTACCTGACAAAATAGTAAAAACATGACCTTTTTTTCATAAATTAAAGGCAATTAATTTCTTTCCTTTTATTCTTTTCTTGAATATGTTTGTTAATTGTATGATTTCAGGAGATGTGCATAAAAGAAAATTAAAATCTTAATGTCTAGTCAGAAGTAGGCGTTGAAATAAGATTAACAAAAGAGAGTCCTGTTTAAGATTAAAAAAAAAAAAAACGAGGCTGTGATTTACTTGAAATTACTCTTTTTATTTTCACAGCTTTTATACTTTTTCACTCACATAGGTTTTGTGTACTCATTTTCCACACAGTATGGTAAATATGAAAGAACTCAGCAAATTAAAGACAAACTTGAAGTTGGAGGTTGGGATCGGATTTAAGAAATCTATGCACCTGGCTCTTTCCTTCGGCCTTTCCATTTCCTTTTATCTTACTTTTCATTCCTTCTACTCATCGTTGTGAAATTTGCTCTCAGTTATCACTCTTTCTTATCTCTATTGTTTGCTGAAAAAGAAGAGTGTCTTAAAATCTCTTCAAAAAATATGTGCATGGTAGTCCCATTAAGTTGCGATAAGCATTGCCTGGGATAAGCCAGGAGGTGCTATATAGAGCTATATATGCAGACCTTGGAGACTTATATAGAGGAGTACATTTTGTTAGTTGGTAGAGTTACTAGAATGATAAGGACAATGTTGCCACAGAAACTGATGAAGAATTTGCATTGTCTTATGCCATGGTATTAACAATGGCTGACAGACCTTCCAAGGGACAAACTTCGGATCCAAACATTTATTAACCCAGAAACACAGGCTCTTTTTCTTGAATGTGGTGACCTGATCTGGAGTCCCTCCACTGAAATGCTTAATACTCTGTACTTTGCTGTGTTCTTTATTGGGGTTTTATCTTGTAAAAGAAAGTGTCAGTGCTGAGAGATGGTTCAGTGGTTAAGAGCTCACAATGCTCTTGTATGGGATGTGACCTAAGTGCCTAGCACACATGTCTAGTGGTTCACAACCACCTGTAAACCTAGCTCTAGAGAATTCAATCTAATCTGAGGCCAACTACACTCATGCACAGACTCTCCCACATAAACATAATTTAAAATGTCAATCTTTGAAAAAAGAAATATATATATATATATGCTTATTTTTTTTCTTTTCTTTTTGAAGTTATAGTATAACTATGTTATTTATACCTTCCCTTTCTTCCTTCTAAACTCTCCCATATCCTCTCCCATTACTCTCTTTCACACTCATGGAATCACATTTAAAAAACTATTATGTACATCCAAGTATACATATATACATATCTATTCCTAAATAAAGCCTGCTTAGTCTGAATCCTGTTACTCATATGAATGTTTTCAAGGCTGACCATTTGGTATTGTATAACCAACTGATGTGCTCGTTACTGGAGAAGACTGTTCCTTTCCATCTCAGCATTCCTCAGTTGCCTATAGCTGTGAGGCTGCCGCCTCTTGGGCTTTCCCTCCTCTTGTTTGGCATGCTATAGATGTCTCTGTGTTCAGTTCATGTGTAGGCAGTCATGCTGGTGAGACTTTATGGATACAGCTTCTGATGTTGCTAGGAGACACGATCTCACAGCAAACTCCCTAATCATCTGGCTCTTAGAATCTTTCCTTCTTTTCTTCTGCAATGTTCTCTGAACCTTAGGTTAAGGAGTGTTTTGTGAATGTATCCACTGGGACTGGGATCCACAATTCTGCATTTGATTAGTTGTGGTTTTCTGTAATGGTCCCTGTCTGTTGAAAAGAGAATTTTGTTTGTTTGTTTGCTTTTGCTTTTGTTTTTGTTTTTTGAAGAGACATGAGATCTGTATGGTACAAGCAATCTGGTTAGGAAAATGGGTAAATAGGAGCTCTATAGGGAGGGAAAAATGAGATAATACAAAAGAAGGAGGGTAAATAACAATAAGAATGTCTGAAAAGTCTTAAAACTATGCATCTAAAAAACCTACAATACAGTGTGCACTACATATGTGTGTGTGTGTGTGTGTGTGTGTGTGTGTGTGTGTGTGTATAAATAAACACATACAGTTAAATGAACTTTTCTCATCTGAGCTGACAATGCTTCCTCCAAGACTCAAAGACCACCAAAGAAAAACTCCAATACCAGACATGACAATCTCTCATTTGAGTTGTTGGTCAGGGATATCTAAGAGACTCTCAAAGCATATTGGTATTGCTGTTGGTTGTCCCCAGAGGTGGAAGATATGTCTTTCCTGCAGCTGATACTCTCTACTTCAGAAACAGGACACAGAGGCCTAAGTGGAGGACCTGACCTGACAGCCTCCTCTCTAAGTACTAGCTCTCATGGTACCAGAAGGCACCATACAAGCTTCCAAAGGAAGGAGGCAACCAACGGCCTCACTTAGCTATGACACCTATGAACCACAACAGTGAGCAGCATGTTAAGATACCTGTAAGGGTGTAGTAGTGGCACAGATACCTTAGCGGTGAACAACAGTGCATTTCTCACTGGTCTTAAAACCCTCAACAGGAGGGAAAACAGGCCCAGGACCGGAAACCTAGCTACATAATCAGTGATCATGAAGTCATGGGTCTTTAAAGGGAACCTACAACTACACCTTTAATAAACAGCATAATCCCTAACACCTTAGCATTTGTTGTTATATACCATATGTAAGTGAAGTAAATATGCTTATGTTTTACTTGATTCAGCATTTAAAACATAATTACAAAGAACATTACAAGAGCTTCAATCACATGCTATGGAATTTTGATAATAAATGTAAATAAACATTTTAATGGATATGAATAGGTTTTCATAAGATGCCTGCTAATTATCCCACTCTTCTAGTTATTGTCTATAAAACATCCTGGATGAGAAAAATAAAAGACTAAGTCCTTCTTACGGACTTGTATGTCCTTATGTCATACAAGCAGAGAGTCCCCAAACATCTTCCCAAAAAGTATTCCCTTAGATTCTGTTCTCAGTTTTCTTACAGCATCATTCAGAATGAAATTCTTTGTCTCTCCACACTGCCCCATAGAGTTAACTGAAAAATCTTCATTCACAGGCCTCCATCTAGAGTTTATCCTTGAATTTTACCTAATGTTTTCACTCTGGGACAGACTACTTTCTGCTTCTCCCATTTGTAAAAATTTATGATCTTTCTTTGTTTGCTTTTTGTTTTTAGCACACAAAACACCTTGCTATATTAATCTTTATTGAGTGAATTCCAATTAATAATAAAAGGCAACATTCGAAAACCAGGGAGGAATGAATTAAAGGAAGGAGGGAAGGAGAACCCTAGAACTAAGGCCTTCTGTGAATTGTCTTGTTTTCATAAGTTCAGCCATCCATTCAGCTTTTAAAATTGTTTCGTGTGTGCATATGGGTGTTGTATATGCACATGTGTGTATATGTGTGTGTGTGTGTGTGTGTGTGTGTGTGTGTGTGTGTGTGTGTGTGTGAATATACTCACCTGTGCATGGGGATACGGAGGTGAGACCGGCCTGGCCTTGGTGTCCTCCTCAGTCGCTCTCTTCTATATTTTTTGAGATAGAGTTTCTCACTGCTTCTGGTGAATTGCTATTATCTGTGTGTTTCTAGCCAAACTGATGATGGGTTACAAGTGTGTGCAACCATGCCTGGCTGGTGTGTCCCAAATAAGGTCCTCACACTCGGGGAACTGATAATTTACTCACAGAGCCATCTATTCAACCTCTTGGTCATTTATATATTCATATATGTGTTGAGACTATAATTGTATAATCCCTTTTTTCTCCCTCTAATCCCTCCCATATATCCTTCATTGTTCTTTCTCAAATTAATGGACTCCTTTTCAGTAATTGTTACATATATATATGTATAATGTATATAGTCATACATTATATATACATATATAATACACACACAGACACAGACACACACAGACACACACACACACACACACACACACACACACACACACACACACATATTCTCAAATTCCTAAGTATAACTTGCTCAATCTGTACAATGTCACTTGTATGTACATTTTCATGGCTATTTACATGGATGTGGGGAAGACTATGAGGCTTCAACCCTACTCTAAGAACTAAAGGCAAATGGGGAGTGTTAAAAAGTCAGACAAGCAGTCTTCTACTGGGAAGAGACTGATAATCACTTGCTCTTGCAAATTTCAAATTAACCTAGGAAATGGCAAGACTGCTTTAAAAAAATCAATGACAAAAATCATGTTGACTTTCAAGATGAAAGAAACTGCATCATCACAATAAATGGAATAAGAAATAATGGAATCAAGTCCATCTGAGGTCCAATTTCTGCCATTGTATTTTTTGAATGAAATCTATGGAAATTATTTAATAAAACTGCAGTCTTACCCTTCCAACTGATGCATGTCCAACCTGTCTGTAGTCTTGCTTGATACATGTGACCTTAGCTATCTCACCAGCCAATTAGAGAGGAACCGGCCACCGCTGTTAGAAGTACACGTCTGTCCTAGAATTTCATCTGAGCTCCCCATTAAAAAGGCTTGAAAAGCCCAGAGTGTTTCCAGTAAATCCCCCTTAAGCTCCTCTGTAGGCGGTGCTCTAAGCTGGATCTTTTGGTCCAGAGCAGGGGATGGGATTCTTTAGTTCTTTCTAAACTTTCTGACTGTTAGTCAGTCAGGATATAGCATTATTAAGCCCAAAACACAAAATCCACATTTTAGACTTGATAAAAGGGTAGTTTAGTTATATTTCAAGTGTCATAACATGAATAAGATAATGTATGTAAAGAAAAGAATGAATTCTACTGTAGAATTATAGTATCTGAAAAAAGAATAATTATTTGTTTTTTTCAATATCTTTATTCTGACACTATGATATAGTATGAGACAAATGGAAAATATACACTTCTAAACTCACTTATCAACATATCTTCCCATATGCTGTACTAAATGGTATAAAAATCACAAAAGTCTTATAAGGAACAAGTTATAAACTTATGGTTTCCTTATATCTTTGCAAGTGATTGCCATGCTTCAAATCTCACTTTGTTAGAGACACAGGGATATAAAGGGCATGCAGTGGCTGTGGGCTCCCAAGCTATGAGTTGGATGAGAAAATCTCCCTCCAAAGCACAACAATGGAAGGTTAAAAAAACAAAAACAAAAAACAAAAACACCAAACCAATGATACCTTCTTTTCATTTAAATTAGCATATGCTTCCTCCGAATTTTTTTTTTAATTAATCTTCCTCTTGCATCTTCTGAAACTCTCAACTTTGTTCTATAATAAATGAATTCATTCACAGCATGCTGGATTCCAGCCATGGCTGATGCTAATGCTTACATACATCTGTACATTTGGAAGAACCTTAAAGAATTAATTTAAAAAGGAGAGATACCAGGTAGCTAGCAAGTTTCTAGAGGCCAGTCCTCACAGCAGAGTTCTGAGTACACAACTCTGCTCCTGTGTCTTTGAGGAAGAAATTCTAAAGGTCTAATCAGAGGTTAGCTGCGGACTACTCTCAACTTACAAATCGATCTTGCAAGTCAGGGGGTTTTGCACTTAGTTTTCTGCAGCTAGATAGAATTTGGCCCTAAAGTCACACATTTCTCTCATGAAACCCTCCACTTAAATATTTTCCAAAGTTATCTGACTGATGAGAGAATTCTTAATCTTATCCACTATGGATCCCCATGATAAAGGATTCAATTTAATCTTGCCTTAAGGACGGAGACTGTTTATTTAACTCTCTTTTCTCAAGTGGTAGAAATTAAAACTTCAGTCTCCAAACAAAACCAAATTAGCAGAAATATGTTCCCAAATTCCATCACTTATTCACCCCAATGGCTCCCTGAGCATGGAGGCACTTGTCCTCTGAGTCATCCAGTAACTTCCCTTTTGTATTGTAAATTCAAATAACTCTGCAAAGGGATGCTGGCTTCCCTTCCTCTGGTAATGGATAATTGAGCTCAATATTATTTTATCACCAGCCCCTGTGATTTCCAAATAGCCTTACCAGGTTGCACTGTATGAAGTTGAGCCGGGAAAGGTTCTTTTTGAAAATTAGCATGTTCAATCAAAATCCAACCAGCTTTCCTTTTCAAAGCATCTGCTGTCATTTCAAATTCATGAACCACTTTAGTGCTGTCTGCGACGTCAATTGGCTTTTGAGCTATCAATTCTTAGTAGGTAGCAATGTGTTCTATTGAATGTTAGTAAAAGACAATCTTAGGCTTTGATGGCTTAGCAGAGTGTTTTGATTAATCCACCTTTCAGAATCATTTTTGTCGTGCTTCTGGGTTAGAGACAGCAGCATCCTTTCTTATAAAATAGGGAGATACTCTTTAGAAGAAACTAGTAATATTCTGTTTCCCAAAGGAAAAAAAATTATCCTTTATATAAGTATTAAGAGCCAACAGGTAGAACCAGGCGTGGTGGCATTTGCCCTTAATGCTGGCACTAGGGGCAGAGGCAGGCAGATCTTTGTGAGTTCAAGGCCATCTTGGTCTACATAGTGACTACCAGGGTAACCAGAGCTATATAGTGAGGATCTTTCACAAATGCTATTTCCAAAACAAAAAATGAGAGGATGGACAAAATTCCAGTATCCAGTTAAAACTATTTGATTCAAAAGTTACAATTTCTACAGTCAAATATCAAAAACAGAAAATTTATTTGAAAATAGTCAGTTAATAAATTAAATAATAATAACCCAAATTATACAGACAGTGTCTCTTTTTTGTAACTTAATTTATAAAGGTTGCTTACCTAGAAAGAAGGACTCCATGAAGTATCAATCAATGCTCCTCTCTAGCTTTGTTGGTCAGGGATTTGAGTCTCACTCAGTAGACTTACAGACAACCTTTGACTTTATATTTCAGGCTATGCAGCCTTGGAAACTGTATTTCAGATTATGATGCAAATTAATCCAAGCATTTCATTTGAGCAACACTTACATATGTTTTAATGGTAAACCTTTTTCATGTATAGTTAACTGATTAATTTATTTAGTTTATTAACCATAGTCATAAATCTTGCCACCATTTCTCCTCAATCTTTTAATGTTTATTAGTTGCACATTGTATATTTCTCCAAAATAGTCTTAGGTGGAGTGGAAAGGATTCAAGACTCAAACCTAGACAAAGTTAAATATTCTGCATGGAATGGAAGAAATATGTGACTTTAAAACCTACTCCAATCACCCATAGATGGAGAGGTCAAAGAACCCAGGTGAGTGAAGAACCAGCCTTCCTCCATTTTATGCTTAAAAGACATCTTATAGTAAAGACAAACTAGGGTCATCTTGTTTATGATTTAATCTATGATTTAATTCACAGGATTGGGTTATGCCCCACTTGTAACCTTAACTTCAAATGGCTCTGTACTGAGGACAATCATGTCTTTGTTTCAAAAAGTTTATTAACTATCATGCAATCCTACCTTTGTTTAAAAAGGGTTGGCATGTTTACCTCGTTATGACTACCATTGTTATGACCACCTTCAATCACATCTTTGTTTCAGGAGGTAGTGGTGACTACCTTGTTATGCATATGTTTTGCTCCTGTAACCCCACCTGTCTTGCCTTCCAAATCCCCCATTTGGAAACCCCCTTCCCCTGAGCTATAAAAGCCTCGTCTTCCTCACATTCAATGCTCACCTCTTGAACCCTGCTTTAGGGGGAGGCAGCCCATGTACAGAAATTTTTTTAAAAAAAGCTTGCTTTAATTAATTGCTTATTTTAATTAGCTTGGCCAGGATGATTTGGGTCGCTGGTCTTTCTCCTCCCATCTTTGGGATTAATAATGAGATCCTATTACTGCTATTTTCTTAAACCATCATAATCTCTACCTGTATTCTAAGTACCTAGCCTCATACCGACAGGTAACTGCAACTCTCACTCCTTATCCGTGAAGCTTCTTATTTTGCAACAGATGTAGACTATTACGTAGACACAAGGCGAGTCAAAATACAGAAAATAAATAACTGTGAGGAGCCCAGTCTCAATTCATATGTACATTTTCAATATGATCCCTACTACATCTAAGGTTAGGGAACTTGCTGGAAGAGGGAGAAGAAAGTTTGTAAGAGCCAGAGTACCAGGAGATCAGCTATAAGGTAGTGTCTTCCAGACATACAGGGATGCTACACACCCATGAAATTTCAATAGTATGTTTGAGTAAACAAGATCTATATAATGACCGCATACCAGCTGACATTTGAGTATGAATGGCAGAAATCTCATAAGACCACTCTTCTAGATGAAGGGCTATAGGCAATGATAGCCAGTGGAAAGGGGAGAATGATTTTTTTTCAGGGACCGACACCTTTATAGGAGATCTAATACCAGGTGGTCAGCCTTAAACACACACATACACGCACACACACACACACAAACACACACACACACACATGCACAGACACACACAAACACATATGTCATATAATAATCATATATATACATATAACATATAATTTTATATGTATAATTATGAATGTATGTACATATAAAATAATAACTAAGAAGAAAAGGACAAGAATTTGAGGGACATTTTCAATCTAATTTTTGCCACAAATATAGTAAGCAAGATCATTGATAGTGAAATTGGTTTAAATCTGATTTGAACATAGCATGCAAATGATGATTTATTTCTGTATAAACTGACAACATGACTGCTTCATGGCTTGGTTATGGGGAAGAATTTTGTTGTAGCTACGAGAGAATAGCCAGAGGCATCTGAAAGAGTCCAGAGCAGAGAGAGAAAGTACTAGACTGAACATAACTAGCAGACTGGACCTGGCCAGGAGAGAAGCAGGAGCAGAGTAGAGTGAGAGCAAGAGAAAGAGAGAGAGAGAGAGAGAGAGAGAGAGAGAGAGAGAGAGAGAGAGAGGAACATGAGAGATGGAGACAGAGAGAAGGAGATAGGAAAACTAATAAGAAGACAAAGAGAGTAGGCAGAAGGGGCACATAGCCAAAATAGCAGGGTTATAAGGAGAATAAGCAGCTGGGGGCAGGGAAGCCCATGACCTGGGGAAGTGTAGGGTAGGGGAAGAGATAAGAAAATCTAGAGATGCTAGTTTGGACTTTGAAACATGTAACACTTACTTCTGATACTGAGGGAACCCGGAGGCCAGCATGTGCTTTGGTACGCTAATAGGTAGCATGGAAAGCCATTTGTTCTTTCTTCTCCTCCATTGGAAAGCAGCTCCTTTCGGTAGATGAGAACTGACTACACAAAATCCTGAGGAGTGCTTGTTTTTTGTCTACCTGCTGGTATTTGGAGAACTGGAGTTTCCTTTCTACCTGACTATTTCTATTTGCTTTTTGTCAGAAAATGGTGTATACTATAACACTAATTTTAACTCATCTGACTTACGTGCATGGCTAGTTTATACAGATAAAAACAATACATTTTCACTTTTTTGTTTCTGGTGCTCAAAACTGAACCAAGGGCCTCATCCTTGCCCAACAAATATCCAACCCTGACCATTGAGCTAAACACCGATTCCCCAAGATTTTTATTCCTAATTATCACTTGAAATGGTTTTAATACTGACTCAATGAATTACTTATTATAGGATACTTTCAGAAATGGTACCTGAAATAATCATCAAAAACAAAACAAAACAAACAACATAATGAGCTGTTAAGCTGTATGCCCATAAAGATTTTCACTTACAATGTTAATAATGATTAATGTTATGTTTCCATAAATTTATCTTCAATTATGCATGGCTTGCATTTGATTAATTCATTCTATTATTTAAAAATAATTATGTCACATTAGCAAGGAAAGCTCATTAAGAGAAAACTATTTCTACTGGTCAAGAGAATGAAATGTCTGGCCTGGGTGGATATCTAACATTTCAATTACATAGGTTAATGGTCTGGCTAGAGTCTACTTCTCAGGAAGATGGGATAACCCCTAAGAAAGCAGCTTTAACAAAAGCCATGTTAAAAAGATAGGAGGAATAATTAGCCCATAAGGGAGGAAATGTCAATTCCTTTCCAGAAAACCACCCCTCCTCAAACCCTACCCCTTGCATGATCCCTCCTGACTCATCAATTCTTTGGGTCTGTTATCCCTTGTGAGTCCTGACTCAGAAAGGTCTAAGTTTTCTCCTTCTTCTCTTCTATTTGTTTCTTTCAGATGCTGCCCAGAGCTTAAGTTTGCCTTCTCTGGTGCTTTGGGCATTTTTACTTTTCCTTTAAAGTGTTCTTCCCCACAAAAGGGCTACTTGTTTGCTATGTGGCTGATCTCATATATGATAAACTCAATTGGCATAGCTTTTTCTTTTTCTTTTTCTTTTTCTTTTTCTTTGTCTCCTTCCTCAGGGCAGCTGTCTGCCCCATCAGTTTTCTTTTAAATTTCAATAAAATTGTCCTAGCC
>CABHPP010145985.1:42677-54113 GCA_902168425.1 Peromyscus attwateri | reverse complement strand
GGGGGGGGTGGGGGGGGTGGGGGGGTGTGCGCGCGCGCGTTCATGGTAATACCAGTGTGGGTCTAGTCTGCCGTGGGCAGATGAAAAAGAGGGAAATATATGAAGCCCAAACCAGACAGAGGGAGTCCCAGGTTGCTAAGCTATTCTACGCCTGCCTGCCTCACCTTTATGTCCCCTCACCTTTTCTGTATCCCTTTCATCCAGTGCTCCCCACTGACCTCTCCAGCAATGTCTTTTTTAAGGACTTATAGGACTCCTTCCCTCAACCATGACATTTTCCACTTGCAGTCTTTGCTCGGGTACCCACTCCCTCAGATTTCCTGTCCCCGCGGCTGGATGCGATTCTTGGCATTTGCTCAACAGACTTAGGAACCTTGCATGCAAAGGACACAGCAGCCCTGCGGAGGAAACGGGGTATGGGTCATCGGTCCTCAGAGGGGAGAAGAAATAATACAAAGACTTGTTCACAAAACTCCAATGTGAATTCCCTCCTCCGAAACAAGGAAAGCAGCCAGACTGACCTGGGTGGAGTCACCGGAAAATGGAACGGCTATTTTTAGCACAAATGCCTGACATTTAAAGGAACTGCAAGAGGAGACCGAAGTTGGGGGGATGGGAGGCAACTGTGGGTACCACTGTCTCCAATTAGATAGGTATGCGCTGAGGCGAAACTACTCAGAAACAGCTTCCCACAGCCTAATCAACTTCTGTTGCCATAGAAATGTTTGCAGCTACGGCGCCGAGATCCTAACCCAGTTGTTTTGTGATTAGTCGGGATGGAAACCGAGCTGTGTTTCAATCTCGAACTCTTCGTTTTCATCCCTGATGCTGGGACCGGTTTTTGGCTTCCTCCACAAAGCAGACTAAGCAGTTTCAGGCCTAGACGCTGCAAGGCCAGTGTGTCCCTTCCCAGCTGTACTAGCTTCCTATGTGTTACTGCGACCAAGATACCTGAGACAACTACTCGTATAGGAAACCATATTTGGGCTCTCTTGATTTAAAGGGCCAGTCCACCATAGCAGAAAAGGCACTGTAGACAAGGTGCAGAAAACATAAAGAAAAGGGATAAAGACACATCCCAGCAAACTCCCTCCTCAAAACAGGCCTACCCCCTACCTTTTACTGTCCAGTTCTGCCATCATATTATGAGTACATCAAAGGATCAATTCACTAATTAGTGCAGAGAACCCTTATGATCTAATTATCTTTGGAAATGCCATTCCAGACATACCCGGGGGTGTGCCTCACTAACCTAGGCACATCTCAACTAGTTGACTTGGCAACTGATTAACTACTACACAACCCAACCAAAAAAAGTGAAAGAAAGCCAAGGCCCGTCAACAAAACCACAAGGAATTCTACCTATTCCCAACATGTATCACCCTCACCTTATACGCAACCAAAAATGTTCTTTATGGTTTTCAATATGTGATTCCCTAACTATAAAAAAAAAAAAGTTCCCAGAAACACAAGCGGCTTGACAGCCTACTTCACAGTTTTTACCGACCTGCCAATCTATCCTGTCCACACATGATTGTCATCATTGCTTGGGCTAGACGGGCCTCAGTGGCTAGTGTACTGGTTGTGCCAGCATTGTGAGACACCTCGCCACCCCAACCCCTGCCCTGAGCAAGACCACCACAGAGCCGATACCTGGTGCAAAACACACAGGCTTTGTTGATAACAAGCAAGCCCAGGCTTGGTCCATGTCCAACACTCCGGCGCAGCGGGTGGAGGAGGACAGCCCTGAGCTCTCAGGATGAGGGTTTTTTAAGGGAAAAACTGCAAGCAGGGTGGTACTTTGCATCATATGATTGGGTGAGGGTATGTAACCTTTGAATTTACTGGTTGAGGGGTACAGTTATCACTTTGGGTCAGGCCTGGACAAGTACAAGGCTCTGTCTTTTTTTTTTTTTTTTTTTTTGGTTTTTTGAGACAGGGTTTCTCTGTGTAGCTTTGCGCCTTTCCTGGAACTCACTTGGTAGCCCAGGCTGGCCTCGAACTCACAGCGATCCGCCTGCCTCTGCCTCCCGAGTGCTGGGATTAAAGGCGTGCGCCACCAACGCCCGGCGAGACTCTGTCTTTGAGCTGCCATGGAGTCTGGCTGCCCTAGCACATACTGACTGCGGGGGGGCTGACTCAGTGGCCCAGGCTCTGTCCGTGACTCATGCACAGATATAGCTCTAAGTTGGTGAGGGGTCCCAGACAGTAAACAACTGGCTGAACCTTGAGCAGTCAGAGCACGTGCAGAAAGGGAACTTCTGCAAGGACTATGTCTTTTGTTCCTGGCCCTCCCAGAAACTGCTTGCTCCAAGTCTCAGGAAACTGAAATCGAGGCCTGATCTCCGACAGAAGACTGAGCAGCCTGTTATGGCATCTGCTTGGTCCTTTCATACTGAACACATCCCATTTGCCAGGGACTCTGCAGACTGGAACAACAGGGCTGTGGCCTCGAAGGCTTATTATCGTCCATGTCTGCTGCTGCCCTAGCACCCACAGACCGCAACTCATCCATGAAAGGGCCTAGAATTTCAGGTCTGAGAAAGAATTCACCCCTCTTAGGCCAGAGTAAAGGAAGGTAAGTTTGTTTAGTACATACACAGCTGCTATACACAGCTGCTATGGCAAAGAACCGCCCACACTAGATGATGGGATGCATTCAATTTCAAATCATGCAAATCGCAGATCCCTGCCCTGCAGACTTAAAGCTATGTTTATGCAATAGCGCCTCTCTGGAACAGGTCAGAGTTCATTTTAATTGGCTATGCTTGGTCACAGCAAACTGCAGGTTCCCCTCTCCGTCACAGCCTTCCTTCCACAGACACCAATTGAATTGGTTCACGGTATTTGTGCTGGCTGGTTTTATGTCAACTTGACACAAGCTAGAACCACTGGAGAGGAGGGAGCCTCAAGTGAGAAAATACCTCAATAATATCAGGCTAAAGGCAAGCCTGTCGGGTGTTTTCTTAATTAGTGATTGATGTGGGAGGGCCCAGCCTACTGTGGTGGGGCCACCTCTGGGCAGACGGTCCTGGGTTCTATAAGCCAATAAGCAGTCTTCCTCCACGGCCTCTGTATCAGCGGCTGCCTCCAGTTTCCTGCCCTGCTTGATTCTGTCCTGACTTCCTTTGATGGTGATGTGATGATGTGGAAGTGTAATCGAAATCAACCCTTGCCTCCGCAACTTGCTTTTCGGTCATGGTGTTTTGTCGCAGCAATAGAAACCCTGACTAAGACAGTCCTGGAGGCTGGCAGCCAGGGAGCTCGGCACTGGCACCTGGGGTGTTCATGCTTGGCCCTAAGAGTGCAGGAGCAAAAGTGTGTATAATACACAGGGGAGGAAATGGAGTCAAACCCACTGTCCTTGTCAGGAACCCACTCTTGAGTAACAGCCCCCTCTGTGATGATGGTGTTAACCCATTCATGAAGGCTCTCTGCCCATTCATGAAGGCATCTCTGCATTCCATGGCAATAACAGTTAAAGTCACCTGACTTCAGGGGGACAGTCAAGCCCCAGCAATACTTAAGCATCTAAGGGGCCTAAAGATATAGCTACAAATATAGATCAGTCAATTCTTGATTAAATAATGGTTGATCATTGTATACTTCATAGGTATGGTGCAGTAGGTGTCTGTGAATCCCTGCAATCTACATTCCTTAAATGACAGACAGCCGAGTATATGCTGCATACATATTTGGGAACAACTACCCTAAGTACTTAAGAATTCAAACCAGGTGTCCAGGGGGTGACAGCAGTACCACCCATCAGTTAAAGCTGCATGTTAGTGAGGGTGTATGAGTTGTGATATGAAAGTGTTTTAAAGAGCACAGGAAACACTATTTATTTGTTAATACTGCTATTCCAAAACCAATCAGTGTCCTACAGTGAAAACAGACATTAATAAAACAAAAATTAGAGGTAAGGGAGAAAGTTAAAAGGAAAAAGTGAATATACGAGAATGTACTAGCTTTAACTATTCACCATGCTTCCTGTGAGTGATTAAGTCTGACTGTGACAACCGCTTCCCTAGAGACAGTGTTCTGGTTGGATTCCTATAGTTGTGATAAACACCATGACCAAAACCAACTCAGGGAGGAAAAAGTTTATTTGGCTTCCCTCAAAGGTGGGCTGTAACATATAAGCCAAATAAACCCTTTCTCCCACATGTTTATAGACAAATTTATAAATGGTCTTATTAAATAAAAAACATGGAGCCAAATATAGGGGTGGAAGCCTTAGAGAGATCAGGGAAATAGGGAAAGTCGCCAGCCAACTTACCTCACCAACTCTGCAGCTTCCAAATGTGAGCTACTTCCTGTCTTACCCACGTCTTTATTGCCCTGCTGTTCTGCCCTCTCACTGGCTATCTTAGCCCAGCTACCTCACTTCTTCATCACTGTCTGTCTGTACAGACATCCAAGTTTCTATGGTTGGTACTGGGATTAAAGGCATGTGTCACCGCACTTGGCTCTGTTCCCTAATATGGCCTTGAACACACAGAGACCCTGCCTGATAAGTGATCGAATTAAGGGCATGTGCTGGAGGACTTTTTGTTTACTTAAAATGGCTGGCCTTTCCCCCCTGATCTCCAGGCAAGCTTTATTAAAGCACAAATAAAATATCACCACATTTCAGCAAAAATAAAATCTCACCACATACGGTGGCCATGGCATTTGACCCAGAAACAGGAAGGAAACTAGAACACTATGGCTCTATAGTATATTCTGTGTCTTAGTCAGGATTTCTATTGCTGTGAAGAGACACCATGACCACAGTGACTCTAATAACGGAAAACATTTAATAGGGCTGGTTTACAGTGTCAGAGGTTTAGTCCACTATCATCATAGCAGGACATGGCAGCACACAGGCAGACATGGTGCTCGCGGAGGAGCTGAGAGTTTTACATCTTGATATGCAGACAACAGGAAGTGAACTGTGTCACTGGGCATAGCTTGGGCATGAGAGATCTCAGAGGCCACCCCCAGAGTAACACACTTCCTCCAACAAGGCCATACCTACTCCAACAAAACCACACTTCCTGATAGTGCCACTCCCTATGAGCTTATGGGGGCCAATTACATTCAAACTGCCACATCAGATATGGTGGTATCTCTAGCATTGTTCTTTTTAGTCAGGATTGTTTTGGCTATCAGGGGTCTTTTGTACTTCCATAAGAATTTTAAGATTTTTCTCCCCTGTGGAAAAATGGGATTGGAATTTTGATGAAACTTACATCATATATATATATATATATATATATATATATATATATATATATATGTTGCTTTTGGTATGTTATCCACAATATTCATTCTTCCTATCCATGAACATGGGAGATCTTCACATTTTCTAGTGTTTCTGTTTCTTTCTTCAGTGTTTTAAACCTTTCACTGTAGAGGTCTGTACTTCTTTGGTTAGGTTTATTTGAGATATTTCTTTTTTGTCAAGAGGCCATGACAAATGGGATTGTTTAAGGGATTTCATTCTTGGCATGTTGGTTACTAATGTAGAGGAAAGCTACTGACTTTAGTATGTTAATTCTGCCACTTTTGATTGATTGAAGTGTTTACCAGCTGGACTATTCCTAGTGGAATCTCTAGGGACTCCTATGAACAAAATTATATATTCTGTAATAAGGATATTTGACTTCTTTCCTGTTTCTGTTCCTTTATTTGTTCTCTTCTTGTATTGCTCTGGATGAGATTATAGTAGTTGTTTTGAATAACGGTGAAGAAAATGGACACCCTTGTCTTTTTCTTGATTCTTTACATTATTACTCTTGTTTGTTACAGTTCATTAATTCCTACCTTGATCTTGATTATTCTTTCTTTCTATTGATTTGGGTGAGAGAGAGAGAGAGAGAGAGAGAGAGAGAGAGAGAGAGAGAGAGAGAGAGAGAGAGAGAGATATGAAGGGGGTAGACAGACAGAGGCAGACAGAGAGAGAAAGACAATTTCTTTGCTTACTGTCTTACTTAGGGATTCTATTGCTGTGAAGGAACACCATGACCACAGCAACTCTTATAAAGAAAACATTTAATTGGGACTGGCTTACAGTTTCTGAGGTTTAGTCCATTATTGCCAAGGTGAGAAGCATGGCAACATGCAGTGCAGGCAGACACTGTGCTGGGGAAGGAGCTGAGAGTTCTACATCTTGGTTCTCAGGCAGCAGAAGGAGACTGTCACATTAGGCATAGCTTTAGCATATGAGACCTCAAAGCCCACTCCCACTGTGACACACTTCTCCAACAATGCTGCACCTCCTAATAATGTCACTCCCTCTGGGTCAAGCATTCAAACATATGAGTCTATTCAAACCACCAAATTTATTCTTAAGAAATAATTTAATAAAAATTACAGAATCAATTATAACCCTGTACATTTCCTTTTATCAAATGCTCTGTGTTACCTACACCTATAGACATATTTCTATTGCAACATTTTTTAGGTCATCCAAGAAGCTTGTCAGAGAATGAAGAGGGACTGATTCAAAACACAGCCCTTTAAGAACTTACTGTATCATGAATTTAGTTTTTCTCTCTGTATTAGTTAGGGTTCTCTAGAGTAACAGAACTTATAAAATGAGTGTGTGTGTGTGTGTGTGTGTGTGTGTGTGTGTGTGTGTGTGTGTATGTAGGGGATTTATTGGAATGACTTACAGGTTGCAGTCCATCTGATTCAACAATGGCTGACTGTGAACAGAAAGTCCAAGAATCCAGTAGATGCTCAGTCCACCAAGCTGATATCTCAGCTGGTCTTCAGTATATGCTGGAGTCCTGAAGAAGTAGACTCCAATGCCAGTGAAGGAATGGATGTGCTAGCAAGGTGAGAGCAAGCAGACAAAGAGCAAAAGCTTCCTTCGTCTACGTCTTTATCTAGACTTCCAGCAGAAGGTATGGCCCAGATTGAAGGCATGTCTTCCCACCTCAATATCTGAATCAAAGGCATGTGTCTTCCAACCTCAAAGGTCTGGACCAAAAGTGGATTCACCTACCTCAAACCAAGAAAAAAAACCTTTCACAGGTGTGTCCTACATTTCTGTACTTAGTTTATTCCCAAGTTGACAACCAAGAATACCCATCATACTCTCCTAACTGGATCATTCCATTCAGATTTAAACATAGCCAACAAACTCTTGGGGCTGGAAATATGGCTAAGCAGTTAAGAGAATTAGCTGGCTGCCCTTCCAAAGGACCTGAGTTCAATTCCCAGCACCCACATGTTGGCTCACAACCATCTGTAACTCCAGTTCGGGGAATCTGACACCCTCTACAGGCAGAAGGTACACATGTGTAAGCACGTGCTGCACAGACACCCACTTAAGCAAAACACCCATATAAATAAAGATGAGCTGTCCTTTAAAAAAAAAATTAAACTTACATTTAAAAAATAATAATAAAAATGTATTTAACAAACTCTTTTGAAATGCCACCACTGAGGAGATGGAGGCAAAAGGATCATGAATCGGAGGCTAGCACGGGCTACAGACTGAGACTTTGTTTCAGACAACAGCAAAAATGCCTAAACCACAGAGTTCCCCAGCTCTCTCTCCTGGCTTATATCTTGTCTTTTCCTCCTTCACAGATCTACCTACACACATCTATATTTAATGATCTCCCTTTTATTCTTTCTCATTTTTTAGCTATCTCTTACCTGTCTTCCACCCATCATTCTACTTAAATAGACCTCACTGATGTCACATGAGCCCTCCGCTTTCCTGACTCCTTTGCCCCTCCTCCACCTCTTGGTAGTATGTCTAGTCATCTGTCCCCATGCTGAGCACTCCCTCCTTCTGAAGACTGGCTTCGAAATTCATGATGTGTCTCCTGAGGCACATTCTCCGACCCAGTCTTTTATATGTCATTAGCCTTTGGGGTTCCCTCCTGGCCTTGCTCCTTCATACAATATACTTTTGCCTTAAGAAATATCACCCATGCCCTTGGTTTAATTATAACATAAAACCAAAAGTTAAACATCAAATTCAAATCTACTTCAGGGTAAAAATACACATATTCAACTACTATTTAACACTCATTTTACCTCTTGGGCCTGTTCCTCTTGCAACGGCCCCTGTCCAGTTGATTGGTACCACTGCCCACCCATGCATCCAGGCTCAGGAGCTTAACAGTTGTCCATAACTTCTCCCACACCCTTGGTTTCAATCTACCACTGCTCCTCTCAAATACCTGAGTCCTTCCCCAGAGCCACAGTGATCTCTTCAAGACATGTATGATCATGTCTGCTTAAATCACTTCGGATGACTTCCCTTTACTGTTAGAATAAACTTTACCATGGCTTATAAGTCTAATAGTCTGTGCCAGTTTCTAAAATTTCACTTTCCTCTTTCTGTAGAACCATCCTGATGCATAGTTCTTTGAGTTTTCTGTCTCTCTGGTTATGGCCTTTTTGCAAATGAGTCAATCCCTGCTTGGCAGATTAAAATCTTCACTAAACTGGGGCCTTAACCCATCATGATCTACCATGCTGTTGGTATCAAGAGAGGTGTCTAATATTTCATAGATGCCTTAAAATCTTCCAAATGAGTAAGTGTGTTTGATCTGTTGTCTAAGCACATTACAGTATGTATGGAGAAGTCTGAAATGCAAGAGAGAGAAGTCAAGACCAAGAGTTAGATGTAGGGATCTTCCTCAGAGATCTTACTATGGAGGAAAGAGAAATGAACAGCATTCACTAGGGAAAGTGTGAAATAAGAGCAGAAAGGATTCCAGAACTGAACCAGAGAAACACTGTCACTGAAAGGCTAATAAAGGGACACAGCTATCTCAGAAAACAGTTACATAGACACGGAGAAAGAGGGAAAATTGTCTGAAAGGAGAAGTCAGAAACTATGAGGACACAGAAAATATGAGCCCCAAGACACTGAATTTGAGAGTTAGGAGATTAATCTTAATAATAGGGGTAGCCCCAAGTAAATAACGCCAGTGAAGAGAATCCCATAGTTAAAAGACAACGGAAGCCAGAATGGTGGCCACACCTGTAACCTCAGCAATCGGAAGGCAGAAGCAGGTGGATCTCTTCAAGTTCAAAGCCAGCCTGGTCTACACAGTAAGTTCCAGGCTAGCCACAGCTATAGAGCAAGATTCTGTTTCAAAAATTAAACAAAAGAAAGAATGTCCAAAGCCATATACTATGCTAATCCTTTGCTACATAGCTAAACTTGTCTTTCATACCTTCTTCAGAAGAACACAAATAAAAGTTCTAGTATGAGAGGCATGAACCATGTCTTTTAAGGTGAAGGCCAAGTTGTTATAACAAAGAATACAATTGTGAACTGAAGTTTCCAGAATAAACCACACCTGTAATAAAGATTCTACAAGGTTAATTGACTAATTAAAAGTTGGTGATTATGGAGAGTTGGAATACTGCAGATCCAGAGCCAAGTTATCTTGGTCTCTCTTTAATCACCTTCATAGCCATTGATTGGCATCCCTTGTGTCTGACATACCATCCTTTCGGTGATCAGGTAAAACCTTTGGAATGTTTGTCTGACCCGACGTTCTTTCCATCCGCCACCCTTTGGAATGTGTTAACAAACCAGTAGCTTCCACCAACCCAAGAGCTTAAATGTCATCAGAAAACATCCGAAATCTAGATCAGAGTTACCCTTACTCTGTTGTAATCCACTTACCTGGTGTCCTTGTAAATGCACTTGAAAAATGCCTAGATTTATTATTTCCTTTTGTCCTGGGCCTACAAAAGTTCACACAACCACTTCCGTATAAGAATACGGTTTCTGGATCAATCTAAACCCATGTTTCTGGGCCTTGGTCACTCATATTTGTCTCAAGATAAATGATCCCTTATTTCCTTTGAGATGAGAGCTATATTTTGTGTCAACAATTTGGGGCCCAAGAATGACCCACTGTCACTGGATGAGTCACTGGTTGGTGTCATGTGACAATACGGGTGTGGTGGTATTGTGTTCCCCAAAATATTGTGTACCCTAATAAACTTATCTGGGGTCAGAGAACAGAAAAGCCACTAGATACTTAGGATAGGCAGTGGTAGCACACACCTTTAATCCTAGCATTTCAGAGGCAGAAATCCATCTGTTCAAGGATACAGCCAAGCATGGTGACTCACGCCTTTAATCCCAGGGAGTGATGGTAGAAAGGAAAGATATATAAGGCGTGAGGACCAGAAACTAAAGCTTTTAGCTGGTTAAGCTTTTAGACTTTGAGCAGCACAGTTTAGCTGAGAGGCATCCAGTCTGAGGAAACAGGATCACCTGAGGAATTGGCCAGGTGAGGAAGCTGTGGCTTGTTCTGTCTCTCTGATCCTCCAGCATTTCACCCCAATAACTGGCCTCAGGTTTGATTTTATTAATAAGAACTTTTAAGACTCCTGCTACACATGGGCCCTTTGTCTAAAAAGGTCAGTCATCTATGCTGTCTCCTCTGGTTGGCAGGTTCTGTCTGGGGTTGGGCCTCGCTTTGGTCTGGTTATGTTGCTGTAAGCTGGCTGTTGGATATCTTCTCATCTATCCCAGAACACTGAAACAGAGCATTATTCTTGGATTCAGAGCATTTGGTCAATGCAAACACTTATTTGATAGCATGTAACGTTTTTCTTCCATCATTTCCCCAATATCTAATTATGAATTTCTTTCTGTGACCTCTAATGTTTGTTGTAACCCTGCCCCCTTTAATTTAGAAATTCTGTGAGCATCAGATCATTAAGGTGCCAAAGAGGTGCTTTTTCCTCCAGTACAGCAAGGTGGAGGTGCTGGGAGACCCCCCAGGATGTGCAATGGCGCACTCCCATCTCTGTTTGTTGAATAGAGAAGCCAGTTTCTGTACTCTTCAGGCCTGTGGCAAGTTTCTCTCCAGATGGTGTACTTCAGGGTTCCTCCCTGTTTAGTTGGGAGACTCTTTTGAGCCATTTGGGTTCTGTTGAACCATTTACACCATTACACATTTATATGACAGGCCGTGTCGATGCAGAAGATCTTTTGACCAATTTGAGCATTTTGCTGAACCATTTTGGTGCTTGCTATATGACCCGGGAGACTGAAATATGTTGGTCATTCAGGGCTCTCCTGAGCCATGGGGTTCTAGTGGACCATTTGGGGTATGGATGGGGAAAGGCATTAACATCTCGACTGTAAATTGTTTAGCCAAGAAGAATGCTGTGTGTGACATTTTGCTGTCCCCTGGAGAAAATTCTGGCTGACTAGTATTTTACAAATTTACTGTAACTTATCTAAGTGTATTCTGAATTAATGTAATTGTTTTTGTATCATTTTGTATCTGGGGAGCATTAGGCAAAAGTTAATCTGCCCCTAGGGTTTATTACTGAATAGCAAACCTCTTGCCATTTCATTTTGGCCTACATAACTTAAAGTGTGTGTGTGTGTGTGTGTGTGTGTGTGTGTGTGTGTGTGTGTGTGTGTGATTATGAGTGTGTATGTGTGTG
>CABHPP010145985.1:14377-42577 GCA_902168425.1 Peromyscus attwateri | reverse complement strand
GAGGGAAAAAACCTTGCTACAGGATTTATAAGATATAAAATGATTTGCAACAAAAATCTAAAAGCAGATCATCTTAATTTGGCATACATATAAAATGTAGCTTTAACTATGTGTTAAAAGACCTGCTAAATCTATGCTGTCTTATAAACTTAGGTATTCCTTTCTTGCAAAACTTATTAAAAATGACATTTTCACTGCGTTAAATATGATTCATAAAATATTAAAACATTTTAAATACAGAATTAAATGATAGCTCCGCTCCTAAAGCAAATACTTTAGAGACCATAAACATATAAACTGCTTTACTAAAAGCACAGTTAATTTCTGTAAAACAACATTCACTGAATTCATAAGATAAAATTTTGTTGAGCTACAAAATTTTATATTGGCTAATTAAAATGTTTAATCATATGGGTGTATAGTGTGTGTGCATGGGTGTGGGCAAGTACGTGTGTGTGTGTGTGTGTGTGTGTGTGTGTGTGTGTGTGTGTGTGTGCTTGCCTGAACATGTGCACCTGGAGGTCAGATACAGATATTGGTTTTCTGCTATCACTCTCAACTTCATTTCTTTTTTGAGACAGGGTCTCTCAATGAGCCTGGCCTTCACCATTTGGGATAAGCTCATGGGCCAAGGAGATCACTAGGACCTGTCGGTTTCCCCTTCTCTGCTGTGGATATCGCTCTGTATAAAGAAACACTGATTGGCCAGTAGCCAGACAGGAAGTATAGGCGGGACTAACAGAGAGGAGAATTGAGGGAACAGGAAGGCTAAGGGGAGACCGCCTGGAGCCGCTGCCAGGACAAGGAAGATGTAAAGTACCAGTAAGCCACGAGCCACGTGGCAAAGTAGAGATTAATAGAAATGGGCTAAATATAAGAGTAAGAGCTAGACAATGATAGGTCTGAGCTAATGGCCAAGAGGTTTAAATAATGTAAGCGTCTGTGTGTTTATTTTATAAGTGGGTTTCCAGGACTGGCGGGACTTAGAGAGAGCTGGAGAGAAATTCTCCAGCTACACCTCTCCCCAACTCTGAACTACAGACACATATCACCGTGCCTAGTATGTATGTGGACGCTGGGGATTGAAACACACATTCTCAGGTTCGTGCAGCAAGCACTTTACCCATGATCTCAGCCAGGATTCCTCAAACTGTGGGCCCAAATAAACGCTTCCTTCCTTAAGATGCTCCTGTCAGGTTGTTTGGTAAAGCAGCAAGACAAGCAGCTAGTGCAAATCTTCACTGTCAGCTTGACCTTATTTAAAATACACTCCTGCGTGTTTCTATGAAGTGCCCTTATATCTTGGTCAGTGTTCTATTGCTGTGAAGAGACACCATGATCACTTCAACTCTTACAAAGGAAAGCATTTAATTGCGGCTTGTTTACAGTTTCAGAGGTTTAGTCCATTGTCATCACGGCAGGAAGCATGGTGGCACACAGGCAGACATGGTGCTGGAGAAGTAGCTGAGAGTTCTACATCTGGATCCTAAGACACCAGGAAGAGAGAGATTCTGGGACTGTACTAAGCTTTTGAAACCACAAAGCCCACCAACGTAGGTGACGCACTTCTTCCAACAAGGCCATACCTACTCCAAGGATGTCACTTCCTAAGCATTCAAAAATATGAGCCTATGGAGAGCCATTCTTATTTAAATCCCCATATGGCTTCTCTCAGGTTATAGCAGCTGCAGGGTCATTGTTAAATGTGTAAAGGATACTGGGAACAAGATCTTATAGGCCAGTTAGGACTCCACCGTACTTTATTCTGGTAAAATAGCAGAAATACGGCAGATAACTCATAGTCTCTGGACAGCTTCACGTCCATATGCCTTTTCTGTCCCTAAGGAAAACGCAACCTCCCTTCGAAGAAGGAACTGAAAAGTCCACACAACAACTAAATGCAACCCAAATCTCAGACGTTATAAATAATGTTTTGGGGGGACATTTGTAATTCAGGTGCTTCATAAACTAAAAATTATTTAAAACTGCCCAGTTGCCCTGCTTTACTTCACACCAGCACCCATGTGTAACGATGGAGCAGAGATAAGATGTGCACTGTGAGACTCCCTTTCAGAAAAGGTAGAAAACACAGAGATTGCTAGTGCAGGGGATTTCCAGTCCTGCTGGGCAGGACATTGTATAGATATTCTGTCAATTAGGAAACTTATCTGCCTGGCCCGGTTTGCCCTGTGGAAATAGCTCTTATATTCTCCACAGATCCAGATGTGCACAGTAGAAGGTACAGTACATGTCTATTACCACCAGGGCCACATCTAAGGTAAGCTGTTAGAACTTTGGTACTTGCTCAGGGTTGAATAATGAGTTGCTGCAAATTAGGGAAGGAAACAAAAAAAAATTCTCTCCAAAATGTAAAGGATTCTTGAGCCAGGTATTGGGTTGAATGCTGGAAGATCAGAGAAGCAGAACAAGCCACAGCCACCTCACCTTGCCAATTCCTCAGCTGATCCTGTTTCCTCAGACTGGAAGCCTCTGAATCCTCATCCAGAATGAATCTCAGCTGAACTGTTGCCCAAAAGCCTAAAAGCTTAACCAGCTCTAGTTCCTGGTCTTCACGCCTTATATACCTTTCTGCTTTCTGCCCTCACTTCCTGGGATTAAATGCTCATTTCCTGGGATTAAAGGTGTGTGTCACCAAGCCTGGCTGTTTCCAGTGTGGCTTTAAACTCACAGAGATCTGAATGGATCTCTGCCTCCCAAGTGATAGGATTAAAGGCATGTGTGCCACCATTTTCTGGCCTCTATATCTAGTGGCTGTTCTGTTCTCTGACCCCAGATAAGTTTATTAGGGTGCACAATATTTTGGGGAACATAATATCACCACAAACACATATGCCTGCTTCTTTATCTCTTGTCCATCTGTCTTTTATTATAAAAGTCTATGCTAAAATTTGGAACTTAAATGCCCCCTAAAAACCCATCTGCTAAAGAACTGGACCCCAGCGTGGCACTGCTGGGAGGTGATGGAACCTTTAAGAAGTGAGGCTGTGTGAGGTCCAGAGGTCGCTGGGGGCATAGGTCACTGGGGGCATGCAGTTGAAGAGGAGTGAGGGACCTTGGCCCACTCATCTTCTCTGTTTTCAACTTCTGATTATAAGGTGAATAGCTGTGCTCTGTCACCTAAGCCACCCTGGTGTGCTGCCTTGCTGCAAGCCCAGAGGAAAGGACCCACCAACCATGGGCAGGAACTGATAAAACCATGACCAAATCAAACTTTTCTCTTTAATTGTTGGTTAATCGCAGGAATTTGCTGGGGTAATGGAAAGCTGTCTAACTCAGTGTGTCTCAGATACAAAATTATGAGGGCTGAGGGGGAAAAATACATTTCTCTTCTGCTCAGTGTGGCATTTGTCTTGAACAAAGTTCTCCAAGTCTTTGTAGGTTCTGGCGTCCTGTCTGTCTGCTCCAGTGTCCATGCTCAGCTCCTCTTCCCCAGTCATGTTTCTTTAATCCGGTTTACTTTCAGCCTCGGAGTCCAACCTTGGCCTCTGTCCTTCATTTTATTTAGTTACCCTGTGTAAACACTCAGACACAAGCAATTTAGAGAAGAAAGCTTGCTTTTAGTGCACAGTTCAGAGTACACTCCACCGTGGTGGAGAAGTCTGTGCAAGAGCTCGAAGCGGATGGTCACACACGTCTGCAGTCAGCCGGAGAGAACAGTGAATGCTTGGTGCTCAGCTCCTTCCCTTCTCGTTCAGTGTAGGTGCAGCCTGTGAACTGCGCTACCCACATTTGAGGGTGGGTCTTCCTACCTCAACCCAATTAAAATCCCTCACAGACATGCCCACAGGCCAGTCTAGTCTAGACAATCCCTCATGGAGACTCTTTCCCCAGGTAATTCAGATCCTGCCAAATTGGCAATTGCAATGAACCATCACACCCTGAGTCTATCTGAAGTAATAAATCTGAGTAGGAGAGCCACACCCTTAATCTGGTCTTTGCCAGAAGTCCTAAAATTTGTTGAAGTCAGAATAGACCTTTAAGAAAAATTTTAGAAGTTCAGAAATAGTTGGCCTTCCTGCCTCCTGGAGCGCGGAATCCCTGGGCTCACTTCAGTTTCTTTGTTTATAAATGGTTGCTTCCTTCCAGAGCTAGCCTCTACTGGTAAAATCTCCAAAAAGAAGAAAAGGTGAACTCACGTTCTCACATTCTGATCTTGGAACAGATAGCTGACAGTCCAAATCCAGTCTTAACAAGTATACGGTGATGCATGCAAACGTCAGTGGTCTCCAGCCGGCACTTTTTAGACCGCCACTGTTACACTGTTGCCAAAGGGTAGCAAAGAGAATGCCACCCTTTATTTAAAGCTGAAAACTCACACTTGAAAAGATGCAGATACAAAATAAGCACTCTGCCCTCTCTCCTTTGCCTAAAACTAGGGCATAGATTTTATAAAGGTGTTCACCCCTGACCTCCCGCTCTGGTTTGTTTTCCCTGTGGCTATGATAAGAATCATTGTAGTAGAATATTATTTTAAGGTGTGTTACTTTTGTTTATGTTGCATTTGTTTAACTCTGTGAAGCTTGCGTTACTGTACCTGTCTAAAACACCTGATGGTCTAATAAAAAAAAAAACTGGCCAACAGCAAGGCAGGAGAAAGGATAGATGGGGCTGGCAGGCAGAGAATATATAAAGGAAGAAATCTGGGGAGAAGGAGAAGTCGAGCAGCCAGAGAAGGAGGAGGAAGACCCCGGGGCCAGTCACCTAGCCACCCAGCTACACTGCAAGCCACGAAGTAAGAGTAAGATTCACAGAAGTAAGAGAATGAGAAAAGCCCAGAGGCAAAAGGTAGATGGGATAATTTAAGAAAAGCTGGCTAGAAACTAAGCCAAGCTAAGGCTGGGCATTCATAAGTAATAATAAGCCTCTGTGTGTGATTTATTTGGGTGCAGGGTGGCAGGCCCCCCAAAAGAGTAAAAAACAACAACAACACACCATGACCAAAACAACTTGGAGATGAAAGGAATTTTCTCCATCATTGGGAGAAATCACTAAGCTCAAGGCAAGAGCTTAAGCAGAAACCATGGAAGAAAGCTGCTTACCCACTGCTTCCAGGCATATGCTCAGGTACCTTTTTTATACAGTCCAGGTCCACCTGCCTAGGGATGGTACCACCCACAGTGGGCTGGGCTGCTCCATCAATTAGCAATCAAGAAAATGCCCCTAAATATGTCCATAGCCTAATCTAATGGAGTCAATTCCCTACCTAAGGTGTCCTCTTCCCAAGTGTGTGAGTTGACAAACGAGATTAGCCTTTACACCTCCCTATGAAGAACAGAAGTTAATGACCACAGACAACTCCAAATCATTATAATCTCAGAGTGTGGGTGATCTGTGATCTGTATGGCAAGTCTCTTGGGACTACACTCTATCTTCAGTTAGCTCCTGGGTGTATTTACCTTCCCACAGCTACTGTCCTGAAGACTCAGTCCTTCCCCTTTGTCTAGTTATTTCTCTCTCTAAAAGAACCATATGAATATGCATAATCATATGTCAATTAAATTCTTTGCCTCAACAGAAAGCTATATAAGCCCAAATCCTAACCACTCCATTGAGTCACTGAGTACCACATATCAGCCTGGTTGGTGTACATGTTCGGGGCTTCTGCGTGTTTATCTTCTGTTAATCTCTGTTGTCAGTCTAATTTACAGGGCCTCAAACACAGAACCTAAGAATGTAGAGAAAACTTTTTCTTCTATTACTTCAAATAATCTATAATTAAGTGACTGTAGACCCCAAAAGAAGAGGGCTGAAGAATAATGAAGGCTATTTCCATCACAAAGCAGTCACTGTTGCCTGGGAATTCTGCTCTACCTAGCTATTCATGGAGCTGGATTCCATAGTGTTCTGCTATCAGAACTGAGTTGTTACCTGCTTAATAAAGCTGAGGCATGGCTATAAGTTGGTTCCAGCATCGTCTAAGGAGGGGAAAGAGGTAGCCTGGTACTCTAAGACCCAAACCTCTTCCATTCACAAAGCCTTAGTTACAATGAAGGAGATCTGCCGAAGCTGACGGAATGAGAGGCTGTCTACAAGCGGAAAAATGTTCAGTTCCAAGTGTTTCCCCCTGAGGTGTAGACCAGACTTTCTGCATGTACAGCAAGGTTACCCACGCCTGCTCCTTACCTGGCCTTTCACAGAGGGCAGAGCTCTGCTGATTCCCGCTGTAGCACTTGGTGAAAGCAACCAATTGCCATCAAGAAACTTGAACCCGTGGGGCTGGAGAGATGGCTCAGAGGTTAAGAGCACTGGCTGCTCTTCCGGAGGTCATGAGTTCGATTCCCAGCAACCACATAGTGGCTCATAACCATTTATAATGGAATCTGATGCCCTCTTCTGGTGTAAAGGTATACATGCAGATAGAGCACTCATATATATACATAAAATAAGTAAGTTGATTATTTAAATTAAAAAAAAAGAAGAAGCAGCTTGAACCCTGCCTCACTAAACATGTCAGCAACGAGCACATTATGGTGTAGAAGGTGGCATGGACTTGCTGAGTGGCCTGAGTGGCCTATGCTGCAACCCGGGGCCAAGGTTTGGACCCAAGCAGCAGCGGAGGGCCATATCTGGGTCTGTGACCCTACTGTAGCCACCTGACTGCCAACTGGGACCATGTTACAGTCTGGGGACCACGTTGCTGCTGTGCCACCGAGGGCCATGGTGACATTTGGGCCTAAGCTGATGGTGATGGCCATGTCTGGGTCTGTGGTCCTGCTGCTGCTGCTGCTGAGGTCTGTGTTGATGTATGTTGCTCATGTGTTTAACCATGTATTGAAGCATGAGGGCCATGCTGAGTTAACCTGACCCCTCCATGACTCCTGAAAGGGAGAGCTGGTCCTGCCTCTCATAGGAGAGCTGCCACCCCACTACATACACACACACACACACACACACACACACACACACACACACACACACCGCCTCCATACCACCTCCCTGCTCCAGCACCTGGGAAAGGTGGTCCCACCCCTCACCACAGGCATGGGAGAGCTGGCCCCGCCCTTCGCCTGAGAGGGGTGGTCCCAGCAGGCTGGACTGACACCCTTAGCTACCACTCAGGCACATATGCAGGGCTTTGAGTTGGCCCACCCCCATATCTACCTCACTGATGACCTGCGAGAGCACGGGAAGGGGCAGGATCTCCATGGCTGGGGTGAGTGGGGAGGGTGGCCTTGGGATATCTGAGAGGAGTTTCAGAGAGGGTCCAGTGCTGATGGCATACCAGAAGCCAGAGGCCTTGATCCTGACCAACAACTCATTACACAATAAACATTTGCAAGTAAAGCTCTTTGGACAAAAGGGAATACTACATGACTGTGGTTGGAAGTTTTCTTGTGTCCTGGCTGGCCAGCGGTCGGGACAAATCTCTTCCACTCACGTCCCCCAAGTAAATACACAGAGGCTTATATTAATTATAACTGCTTGGCCATTCGCTCAGTCTTATTACTGCCTTGCTCTTACACTTAAGTTAACTCATAATTCTTATATATGTTTAGCCATGTGGCTTGTTAACTTTTCTCAGTTCTGCCTTGTCATCTTGCTTCCTCTTGCTGGTGACTCCTGACTCGGCTTTCCTCTTCCCAGAATTCTCCTTGTCTGCTTGCCCTGCCTATACTTCCTGCCTGGCTACTGGCCAATCAGCATTTTATTTATCAACCAATCAGAGCAACACATATTCACAGCATACAGAACAACATCCCACAGCACATGACCCACCGCAGCTCCCAATGCTACGAAAACAAATAAAGAGGTGATAGTCAGGAAAGATGAAGCAAGTAAGGTGTTTTGTTTGTTTGTTTGTTTGTTTATGTTTTTGTTTTCATTTTGTTTTTTGTTTTTTTAATTAATATTTTTACTTTTATTTCTTTTTAAATCTTCCTTTGGGGGGACCCTACAAGGGTGAAGGGCAGATGCAGAGGGACTGGGAAATGACTGGGATTGGAGTGCATGATGTGAAATTCTCAATAAAAAAAAATTATGTTTAACAAAGGGGGCTTGGTGGCATGGGCAGTTCCACTACTGTCCTTCTGTATTAGAAGTCTATGAGATTTGCCTGCAAGGGTCTTGACCATAACCAAAGGAATGGCTGGCACTCCCCCACTGCTCACTTAGAATGGGGCTCACCCAAGGTTCTGCCTCCTCAGATTGCCACTTTATGACTCCCCTATTCACAACAAAGGGGATCCTGAAACGAAGGTCCCAAAGGAATTAAATTTCCCAGGGAATCCTGTACTGGGGAAGAGGGAAGTCAAAGCCCTGGATCAAAAGAGGAGCTTACTCGGGGACATATCTCGCCCCAAGTTCTGAGAGCTTTACTCACAGACACATCAACAAGTGCATGTCTCTGTTACATCATTTCTATGATACTGCAACATTGCTCTAGGAAAAAGGGAGAAAGGAAGAGACTTTAGTGGGGTCTGCTGAAAAATCAGTTTTCTTTTAGCAGCTTCTGTGTCTTAATTGTTTTGAAACACAGAGATGCTAAAGCCAAGAGTTTACGCCCTAAGTGCCCACTTACCACAGCAGGTTGGGCCTGGTGTGTCCTTAGTGCTTCAGCGAACCAAAACTTAGTCTAAAGATGAGCTGCTTTCTATCTTGTCTTCCTAAATATCTTCGAGTGCCCAGGGAAGACATGAATATTCTTGTGCCTCCCTTCTGAACTCCTTACCAATGAACACTACACTGCCTGCTAAAACAATTTATTCCCATGGTGTTTTTATTTAAAAACTACAGGAAAACAGAGGTCACAGGAGCTTGGAGGACATGAATTACCTAGGAGACCAGCATTTGGATTATGTCAATAACTAGGGGAAGCTTGATGATTCTAACAACGAAAAAAAAAATCACCCTTTTGTGTCAGTCACATTCTGATTACTATAACAATATACCCGAGGGAATCAACTAAAAAGAGATAAAAAAGGTTCACAGAGATCACTATTTTCTATTTCGCTTTTCTTTTTAAAACTTAGGTCATCAAGAGTTAGCAGCAAGCACCCTCATCTGCTGAGCCATCTCACCAGCCTCGGCTCACATTTCTACAGTTTCAATCCATGGTCATTTGATGCTGTGGTTGGGGGTCATAGACACTCAGTATCTCGTGGCAGGAATCAACAGTGTAAAAGTCCTGTCTACCTCATAGAGGCCAGGAAACAGAGAGAGAAGCTGGGGCTGGGTTTTCAACATCCCCGCAAAGGACATTCCCCTAATAACTTTTCCTAACTGGGCTCCATCTCCTAAAGGTTCCACTACCCTTCGGTAGCAGCAGTCTGGAGACCAAATCTTCAACACATGGCTCCCTTTGGGAACACTTGACATCCAAGCTGCAGCATGTTTCACATACACAGCATGTGCTACCATCTGAAAACAGCAACTCTGCTATTCAAAACATCAGCAAGCTTTTCAGATGAGCATCATCAGTTCTACTTTCAAACAGGCTTTTTGGAATGTAGTCAATTTGGGATTTTCAAGTTCACTTTCCCCTGCATAGTATCGTCAGGTTTTTTCTCTTCCACTGAGGCCCATTCTTCCCTGGTGGTGGCCAGCAACCCTAGGAAAGACTTTATCTTGTCCTTGTGCCTAAAGGGCATCTTGCCATTCTAATTCAGGAAGACCCTAGGGATGATGCTTGCTTGTCTTGTCTACTGGCTAGTGAGCCTTCTTCCCTCTCCTGCCCAGAGTGTGGTTTATAGTGAATGACGAAGTCTCATTTTAAATTCTGAGTCAGTCTGCTTAATTTCTGCCAAACTGGTGATTGCTAATCATGTCCCTTTGCAAATCTTTCTGGCCGATGACGGAGACATCAAACACTCACGATCCCCTCAGCATCATATTCTAGGAGCCACCTGAGCCATCTGCACAAATTCATTTCTGGAAACGGAGTACATGAGAGAAGAGCAGCTTTTGCTTAGCGAGTGGAGCATGAATATGCAGTTGATACATTCATGATAACATTTCGTTGTAAAGAAGGAGTGAGACCGAAGCCACAGACCCTCAGACGACAAGCAGATAGCACAGGAGAAATGGGGCAGATGGACAGAGGCATTCTCTCGACTTCTCTCCATTTGTCTCCACTCCATGTCATTCCGAAAATGGTTTTGAACCAAGATGATAGGGAGGGAGCTCCGTCACGGAACGTACTCGCGGCACACAAAGCCCTGCATTCAGTCTCCATTTTTTCTTTCTTCCTTTTTTTTTTCCCAGTCATGCTGGGTTCTACCCTAAGTCTCTGGGCTACCCAGAGTCCAGTTCCTGGCCATCCAGGCAGTGAGAGGCCTGGACTCCCTCTTAAGGCATGGGTCTCAAGTTAAACCAGACATTGGTTGGCCACTCCCTCAAATTCTGTGCCACCATTGCCCCAGCACACCTTGCAGCATGGACAGATTGTTAGGCTGAAGGTTTTGGGGCTGGGTGTCTGTAGCCTGCAGAGTACCTTCCCTCAACCAAGAGACCAGAACGTAGAGGTGAAGGCTCCATGCAGGCACCAGCTCCACCTCTCTACATTCAGTGAACTGTGTGGATGTTATCGTCAGCAGTGGGAACCCCCTGATGTCAATTTTCAGAGAGAGACCCTCTGTGCTAGCATCAACCTAGTTTGTTTGGGGATCCCCATGAGATGCTCTCGGCCAACAACTCTACCAAATGCAACACTGGCCCACCGCTGGAAGCCTTGCCTGGCTATAATTGTTGGCATGTTCAGAGGATACATGTTCTGTATCCTCCATTACTAGGGCTCCTTACTAAGGTCACCCTCACAAATTACAGAAAGTTTAACTGTGCTAAGTTTCCAAATGGCTCCCCAAATGTCCCACAATTCCAGCCATCTATCCTGGTACTTTTTCCCTCCATCTGCCCTCGTCACATGATCTCTCCTGCTCTTATCCACATCTGCCCCCAGTCCACCCACAAAATCTGGTCTACTTCCCCTTCCTAGGGAGATCTATGTGCCCCCTCCAAGCCCTCCCCTTTACCTAACTGCTCTGGGTCTGTGGATTGTAGCTTGATTATCATTTACTTAACAGCTAATATCCATTTAAAAGTGAATATTTTTGTTTGTCTTTGGGGTTTTGTTTGTTTGGTTTTGGTTTTGGTCTGGGTTACCTCACTTGTGATGATTTTTCTAGTTCCATCCATTTGCCTGATAATTTCATGATTTCATTCCTTTCAACAGCTGAGTAATACTCCATTGTGTAAATGTACCACATTTTTTTTTATCCATTCTTCAGTTGAGGAACATCTAGGTTGTTCCCAGGTTCTGGCTATTATGAATAATGCTGCTATGAATATAGTTGAGCAAGTGTCCTTGTGATAGGATGGAGCATCTTTTGGGTATGTGCTCAAGAATGATACAGTTGGGCCTTGAGGTAGATCGATTCCCAATTTTCTGAGGAACCACCATATTGATTTCTATAGTTTCTGTACAAGTTTGTACTCCACCAGTAATGAAGAAGTGTTTCCCTTTGTCCACATCATCATCAGCGTGAGGTGTCACTTGTGTTGTTGATCTTAGCCATTCTGACAGGTTTAAGATGGAATCTCAAAGTAGATTTGATTTACATTTTCCTGGTGGCCAAGGACGTTGAACATTTCTTTAAGTGTTTCTCAGCCATTTGAGATTCTTCTATTGAGAATTATTTGGTTTTGGGGCTTTTTGTTGTTGTTGTTGTTATTTTTATTTTGGTTTGGTTTGGTGTTTCAAGGCAGAGTTTCTCTATGTAGTTCTGGCTGTCCTGGAACTCATTCTGTAGATGAGGGTGGCCTTGAACCCACAGAGATCCACCTGCCTCTGCCTCCCAAGTGTGGGGATTAAAGGCATACATCACCAGGCCCAGCATATTATTTTTTTTATATCTAGTTTCTTGACTTCTTTATATATTTTCAATACTAGACCTCTGTCTGATGTGGGGTTGATAAAAATCTTTTCCCATTCTGTAGGCTGCCACTTTGTCCAATTAGTGGTGTCATCTACCTTACAGAAGCTTCTTAATTTCATGTGGTCCCATTTATTAAATGTTGATATTAGTGCCTGCACTATTGGTATTCTGTTCAGGAAGCTGTCTCCTGTGCCAATGCATTCCAGATTATCCCACACTTGTGGAGGCTCGGAAAGCTTGGAGTGGACTCCTGGGGATTTTTCAGCTGAGTTGAGCTGAAAAGTTCACCTTCTAACCCCTTGGTGGCCTTCTTCTGCCCTGCCTCTGACTTGATCTCTCTCTTCTGTCATGTTCAATGAGTCTGATTTTATGTTGAGGTCTTTGAGCCACTTGAGTTTTGTGCAGAATGATAAATATGGATCTATATTCATTATTCTGCATGCAGATATCCAGTTTGACAAGCACCATTTGTTGATAATGCTTTCTTTTTTTCAGTGTGTATTTCTGGCTTCTTTATCAAAAATTAGGTGTCCATCAGTGTGTAGTTTTATGTCTGGGTCTTCAATTCGATTCCATTGACACACCTGTCTGTTTTCATGCCAGGACTATACTGTTTTTATTACTATAGCTCTGTAGTACAATTTGAAATCAGGAATGGTGATAGTGCCAGCAGTTCTTTTATTGTTTAAAGTTGTTTTAGCTATCCTGGTTTTATTTTTCCATATGAAGTTGAGAATTGTTCTGTGGAGATCTGTAAAGAATTGTGTTGCAATTTTGATGGGGATTGCATTGAATCTATAGATTGTTGTTGGTAGGATGGACATTTTTACTGCTGTTGGTAGGTAGGACATATTGATCCTACCAATCCATAAACATGGGAGATTTTTCTATCTTCTGATATCTTTTTCAATCTCTTTCTTCAAAGACTTGAAGTTTTTATTATGCAAGTCTTTCACTTGCTTGGTTAGTTACCACAAGATATTTTATATTATTTGAGGCTATTGTGAAGGGTGTTGTTTCCCTTATTACTTTCTCAGTTCATTTGTCCTTTTTTTATATATAGGATCGCTACTGAGTTTTTTTTTAGTTAATCTTGTATCCAATCATTTCAATGAAGGTGTGTTTCAGCTGTAGGAGTTCCCTGGTAGAATTTTTGTGATATAATGTATACAATTATATCATCTGTGAATAATGATTCTTTGACTTCTTCCTTCCTTTCCAATTTATGTACCCTTGATCTCCTTCAATTTTCATATATGTATATAAAACTTCAAGTACTATTTTTGAATAAATATAGAGTAGACAGCCTTGACTTGTTTCTGATTTTAGTGGAATTGCTTTGAGTTCTCTCGATTTAATTTGATGTTGGCTATAGGCTTGCTGTAATTGCGTTTATTATGTTTAGGTATGATCCTAGTATCCCTGATCTCTCTAGGACTTTTATCACAAAGGGCTGTTGGATTTTGTGTCAGAGATCTTTTCTTCATCTAATGAGATGATATGATTTTTTTACCTTCAGTTTGTTTATATTGTAGATTACATTTATTGATTATCATATATTAAACCATCCCTGTATCTCCAGGATGAAGCCTATTTGATCACGGTAGATGATCTTTTTGATGTGTTCTTGGATTTGGTTTGCAAGTGTTTTATTGAGTATTTTTGCATCTATGTTCATAAGGGAAATTGGTCTGAAATTCTCTTTCTTTGTTGAGTCTTTATGTGGTTTGGGTATCAGGGTGACTGTGGCCTCATAAAATGAATTGGGCAGTGTTCCTTCTGTTTCTCTTTTGTGAAATAATTTGAAGAGTATTGGCATTAATTTTTCTTTGAAAGTCTGGTAGAATTCTGTGTTAAAACTGTCTGTCCCTGGGCTGTTTTGGTTGTGAGACTCTTAATTGTTGCTTCTATTTCACTAGGGGTTATAGGTCTTCATAAATTGTTTACCTGATCTTGATTTAACTTTAGCAATTGGTACTTATTGAGAAAATTATTCATTTCTTCTAGATTTTTCCAATTTGATGGAATATAGGTTTTTAAAGTATGTCCTTATGAATCTCTGTATTTCCACAGAGTGTGTTGTTCTAGCCCCTTTTTTGTTTCTGATTTTGTTCATTTGTAAATTCTTTCTGTGTCTTTGAGTTAGTTTGATTAAGGGATTGTCTATCATGCTGATTTTTCTGGAAGAATCAACTCTTTGTTTCATTGGTTCTTTGTATTATTCTGTTTCTATTTTATTGATTTCAGCCCTCAGTTTGATTATTTCCCACCAAACCTCTTGGGTCTGCTTACTTCTTTTTGTTCTAGAGCTTACAGTTGTTCTGATAAGTTATTAGTATGAGATCTCTCCTTTTTTAAAAAAATGTAGCCAGTTAGTGCTACAGACTTTCCTCTTAGTACCACTTACATTGTGTCCCATAAGTTTGGCAGGTTGTGTATTCATTTTTATTGAATTACAGGAAGTCTTTAATTTCTTTATTTCTGACTTGGCTCATGTTTTATTCAGTAGAGAGAGTTGTTGAGTTTTCATGAGTTTGTAGTCTTTCTGTTGTTGTTGATATCCAGCTTTAATCTTCAGTGGTCTGATTGCATGCAGGGTGTTATTTCAATTTTCTTGTATCTGTTAAGACTTGCTTTGTGTCCAGTTATTGGTAAGTTTTAGAGAAAGTTCTGTGAAGTGCTGAGAAGAAGGTATATTCTTTAGTGTTTTGGTGAAATGTTCTGTAAATATCTGTTAGGCCCATTTGGTTTATAATGTCTGTTAGCTCCAGCATTCCTCTGTTAATTTTTTGTCTGGATGACCTGTCTATTGGTGGGAGTAGTGTAATGAAGTCTCCCACTTTCAGTGTGTGAGGGTCAATATGTGATTTAAGCTGTAGTAGTGTTTCTTTCACAAAACTGGGTGCCCTTGTATTGGGGGCATAGATGTTAAGAATTTAAAGATCATCTTGGTTGATTTTTTCCTTTGATGAGTATGCAATGTCCTTTCCCATCTCTTTTGATTAATTTTGGTTTGAAGTTTATTTTGTTAGATACTAAAAATGGCTGCACCAGCTTGCCTCCACTTGCTTGGAATATCTTTGTCCAACTATTTACTCTGATACAATGTCTATCCTTGATGTTGAGGAATGTTTCTTGTATGCAGCAGAAGGATGGATCCTGTTTTCACATCTATTATGTTAATCTCTGTCTTTTTATTGGGGAATTGGGACCATTGATACTGAAAGATATCAATGACCAATGATTGTTAATTCCTGTTTTTTTGTGTTGGTGGTGGTGGTGGTAGTGGTGGTTGTGGTGTGTGTGTGTGTGTGTGTGTGTGTGTGTGTGTGTGTGTGTATTTGCTTCCCTTCTTTTTGGTTTTGCTGTGTGAGATTATTTATTTCCTGTGTTTTCATGGGCATAGTTAACCTCTTTGGGTTAGAGCTTTTCTTCTAGCACCTTCTATGAAGCTAGATTTGTATATATATATATTGTTTAAATTTTACTTTATAATGGAATATCTTGTTTTCTCCTTCTATGATTGTTGAATGTCTTGCTGAGTATTGCTGTAGGATATCTTTCTGTATGCTGTGAATATATGTTGTTCCCATTGGTTAATAAATAAGCTGCTTTGGCCTATGGCAAGGCAGATTAAAGGCAGGCAGGAAATCCAAGCAGAGATACAAGGAGGAGAAAGGCAGAGTCACGGCAGAAGCTGTGAGCCACCGCCAGGAGAAGCAAGATGTGAGAGAACAGGTAATGCCATGAAACCACGTGGCAAAACATAGATTAATAGAAATGAGTTGAATTAAGTTTAAAGAGCTAGCTCATATAAGCAGGAGCCATAGGCCATACAGTTTGTAATATAAGCCTCTATGTAATTCTTTTATCCTAGCTGTGGGACTGAGGGTAGGAGAGATTTGTCAGGACCACAGGGCCAGGCAGGACCAAGAAACTTCTGCCTACAATTGGCACCCAACATGGAGCAAGAATTTCCACCTAAAACCGGAGAAAGCTTTAAAACAGTGTTCTAAAACAGAGCCAAGAGCAGCTTCCTAGTTTATGTCTCTCATGTGGGCCACAGTACCGAGACGCTGAGACATTTGAGCTTAAGCACAGCATGGCGGATTCCCATCACTGTACTAGAGGTGTCTCCAAGCCATGCAGGATGCTGTGTGGTGGATTGAGCTTTTGCTAGTACACACACACACACACACACACACACACACACACACACACGCAAAAGGTTTCTGGGCTACACATTGCTTGATGGAAGCATAGACCCACTGCTTTCTGGAGTTGGTAGTGAGCATGGCTCCCAGAGCTGGCGGTAAATGTACCTCTGCCATGTTGGGAAACTGAATGGGACAGAGTCAACAGCCAAAGCAGCCATGCAGCTTAGCAGTTTAAAAATCTCTCCTGGTCAGAAAAGGATTATAGATACACAATAAGACAGATTCAGGTGGGATAAACCTCTAAACAATTTACAATGTGTGTAAAAATGTACATAGGCTTGGAAGAGAGAGGGAAAAATGCATATAGGCAGTTATATAAAGAAATAAATAGTTTTAAAAAATAAAGTCGTTAAAGACACAATAAAAGTAATATAAAAGATATAGCCACATAAAGATGAAAAATACATAGAGAGTCTGGATTATGTATATTGTGTTTTCTTTAAATTTTTTGACTGTTAATGAGCTAACTGCAGAAAGACATTTCATTGTAAAGGCTGCTAAGTTAAACTATATATATATATATATATATATATATATATATATATATATATACACACATATATATTTTTTAAAGGTATCTTGACTTCAAAATTTGGATTTAAGGATATGTTGTTTTGGAAAGGAAGCTCTGCTTTTGTTTCCATAGGAAGCAAGAGGTTGTGGATTTGTCACAGGTTAAGATGTATCAGATTTGATCAAGCAAGACCTCCTGAACCTTAACAGATAGTATCTATCAATAAAGGTTATAGCCAGTCTTCCCAGGACTTGATCATTATCTCGAATTTTCTCAGGATCTCCATAAGATTACCAGCACCCCCAATCAGCAGGAAGTAGTATGAAAAGCTACACCCAAATTTCCAAAATATTGTTTATAAATGTTTATTTTTATTTAAAGGTGGTTGATTAGAAATGCAATCTCTTTATAAAGAAGAAAAGGGGCTATAGATATGATAAGATAAAAGGATAGGTTGTTGAATCTACTTTTAAAAAGCAACAACTCATTTGAAATATTTTACATTGCTATGGATTTTAGTATTGATACAAGTTTAAAGTTAATTTTGTTGTATGTATATTTCTACTCTTGTTTAAGGTATTGTGTTTATGCAACTCATTTAAAATTGTAATATATAATTAAGAAATACAGATTAATAGTCATCTATGATAATCAAACATAGTCATGTTATGTTTTTTAGGTATACAAAGGTATATTTCAATTAGGTAGGTAATCTTCAAACATTTCAAAGACCTACAGAATATGGCATTTAAACTGTTTTAATAACTTAGACTTTTCTGGACATTGAGACATGTCTGCTCCTGGCAGTATCAATCTACTTCAGAGAAGATGATGGGCATTGAAGAAACCCCATATGGAGTTTACCTTCTTCTTGACAGAACTGGCCATTTGGGCAAGAAACTGCTCTTGCCTGACTGCTTGACAGTATGTTGTATAAACTGGACATGCAGGACCCACGGGAGAGTGACCACTGAACTTTGACAAACAAGGTGAGATAGTCCTTAGGTTCCTGCTTCACAAAAGATACTGCCAGACATTCTGCAGGACACAGAAGAAAGTGACTGATGAACTTTGCCAATAGGTGAGACAATCATTCAAATTTCCTGCTTCACAAAAATGTCTGCCAGAGACTCTAGGCCTGTAGGCTGAAGATGAATGTCCCAATGTTATAGAGGAACTTTGGATGACTGTCCAGGCAGCCAGATGTCTCTGTCATTTCTAGAATTTTGGAACTTTCTTACAATGCATTTCTTGTTTACTTAGGTAAGATTACATCCTTCTGGGCTCTTTAATAGAGTTGAAGACCAGATAGTTATAATTATAGTTTTCCTTAGTTATGATAAAAGGTAAACTAGATATAAAACTTTAGACTCACAAATATAGGATAGATGATAGAATATTTCCTTTAATTTTGTCAAATACAAATAGACTAGATATTATAACTGAAGTTCTTGCTTGATAACTGTTTTGTTATATATAATTTTACTATGTTAAAGTTAAAAACCTTCCTTTTTGATTAGACAGAAAAGGAGAAGTGCTGTGGGATGTCTTTCTGTATGCTGAGAGAACAGGTAATGCCATGAAGCCAGATTTCCTGGATGGTTTATGTCAGGAACTTTTTGAATTTAACATTTTCTTTGACTGATGTATCCAGTTTTTCTATCTTATCTTCAATGCCTGAGATTCTCTCTCTCATCTCTTGTATTCTATTGGTGAAGCTTCTCTCTAGTTTCTGTTTGCATTCCTAAAATTTTCATTTTCTGAATTCCTTCAGTTTGTGGGATTTTTTTTTTTTTTGATTTCATTTTCCATTTTCAGGACTGAGGAATTTTTTTCATTTCCTTCAACTCTTGGTTTTCTCTTGACTTTCTTTAAGATGTTTATTCATTCATATTCTCCAACTGTTTGTTTGTGTTTTCCTTGATTTCTCTAAGGGATTTGTTCATTTCCCCTTTAAGGACCTCTATCATCTCCATACAGTTGGTTTTAATGTCTTTTATTTATGCTTCACCTGTGTTGGTATATTCAAGGCCTGCTGTGTTAGGATAGCTGGGCTCTGGTGACAATGTATTGCTCCTGCCGGGTACTGATTGTATTCTCTTTTTTTTTTTTCAAGAGATAAAGAGTTTTTAATTTCACATAAGTTTCTTCATATCTAAGACAACGTTCAGCGTATAAACCGCTTTCCCTTGTTTTAAAGATTTTAAAGTGGCTTGTTTGCTCTTATAGGTAGCTTTTGTCATCCAATTACCGTAAAAACTTTGCACAGCTATTAGGGTAAATAAGGCATTTTACCAATGGCGCCCCAAACCGCAAAGCACCTAGTTCCGTATCCTTTCAATTTTTCGTTGGAACTGACACTCAAACTCTTAGACGATTTTCCTCCTTATTCTTTTAAAGGCTGTATTTTAAGTTTACCATGAATGTATTTTTGAGCTGACAAAAGTGTTTCAGGGCAATGTCGCCATCTTTAGCGGAAAAACTACCTTTCCCAGAATACATTTCCCTTATATCAGTCCATAATAATATCAGTCCCTTATATCATTTCCCTTATATCAGTCATTTCCCATAGTTTTTTTGGGGGGTCTGAGAGTCAACTGGTTCTCTTTTACCAGACTTGCTTACAAATTCTTGCCTGGGAGGTTTGAACAAAGTTTTTTGCTTTTGCAATGGGAGATTTGAACAAGCATTATTACATTTTCAGCTATGGCACATTGGGAGATTTCTATTCTCTCCTCAGCTGGCTTCAACAGGTGTCTCTCCATTTGACACTGGCCCCCAAATCAGAACTGCACCTGCCTCTAGCGCGCATTGAGGCTGGCATTTCTGATAGCAACTTTCTTCGGGGCTTGTGTTTGCCTTAGCCAGTCAGTGAAAAACAAAAGCATTTACAACAGCTTTTCCATAGCTCTTTCAGAGAGATTTTCTCCCACTGATTTTATTCTCATTTTGCTTGTTCCTTCCCCCACCCCCACCCCCCCAGATGCAGAGCTTCAGCTATCTGTCTGCGGCTCTGTACCTCTGGTAGCTGCCTTTGGAGGTAGGGGCTTTTTTTCTCCCCCTGAATCTGCCTCAAACTCTAGCAATTTTTTCAGGTCATATATTTTCTGGGGAGGATTATGTCCCATCTCTGTTTCTTCAGAGTCTTTCTCCCAGACTGTACCCAGTTTGGTCTCAATTTATCCCCTCTACCCCAAAAACAGTTTCCAACACTACAGTGGCGGCTTTCCCTGCTACTGAAGGTAGGGGCTTCTTGTCCGTTTCTGTTTTGGGGGTCTGTGTGGTTTGCGTACAGACTGAAAGTCTAACAAGGGAGGTTTCTGCCATATCTAAACTCCCATTAGGACAGGTGTTTTGCCTCATCAGGCCTTCACCTGGCCCAGTTCCCCAGCGAGTTGCATTTTCTTGTCTGGGTGCTCAAGGACAGAGCTTATGCCAGAGGCAATCACCCCTCAGGGCTACACTCCCTCATCTCACAGGAGTCAGTTGAAACAAAGCTTTTCTCAAAGAGATGCTTTCTCTGATAGAAAAGAAAGCTTTACTCCTGGATAGTTCTGTTCTGCCCCAGCTGGGCTCTTTCCCCAGACTGCGTTCTGACTCAGCAGCACAACTGTTTCAGACACAGTTCAGCTTTACTGTTTTCCCAGAAAGGTCCTTACTCTGGTAGGAAAGCTTTTTCTCAGATTTCTTTTTGCAGCTGTGGAACAATCAACCCGGGACTTGTAGGAAAGTGGACAACTGTGCTGTTCCCACCGGCTTTAGTGTTGTTTGTTCATTAGCAATCTTCCCCTGGGTCCTGCACCTTCCTGCCTCAGCTCTGTGCTCCAGGAAGTTTGCAACTGCAGGAACCCTAGTATCCCCAAAATGTACTCCAACTCAGAGGCGCTGGCCAGTCACCTCTGGGTTTTTCTGTCTAGTTGCCTTACTTGTTTTTTCCTACACGATCTTACATTTCTAAGTTTTTCCTACACTATATTAGGGAGGCTGCAGCTGTTATTCTATTGCAGTGCTAGGGATGACCCTGAGGAGTGGGTCTGGGGGGACAGAGAGAGTAGAGAAGGACCACAGGCAGCCTATCTAGTCTCTCCAATATAATTTTTTAAAAAGAATTTTCTTGACCGAAAGTGAATGTTCCACAGAGAAACATTTCAAGTTTCAGTTTAAGGCTAAGAAATAAATTTTATTAGTAGCTATTTACTCTATAACATTGACTCATTAACATAATACTTTGGAGCTGGAGAGATGGCTCAGCTGTTAAGAGCATCTGTGGCTCTTGGAGAGGACCCAGGGTTTGGAAACCAGCACCCACATGATGGCTCACAACCATCCACAACTCCAATTCCAGAGGATCCAACACTCTCTTCCCATCTCTGAGGGTACTAGGTTGGCAAACACAAACTATACATGTATACAGGCAAAACACCCATATACACAAAATAAAATAAATAAATAAACCTAAGGAAAAATTTTTACATGAAATTATACTTTGTTTTAACCAAAGGTCATAAATTTGTACAAAGTGGATCTGGGGGGCGGGGGGTTATATTAGCCAATACAGTATTTACCTAGCACGCAGGAAACCCTAGGTTTTATCTTAGGAAAGGATTTAAAGTCAAATTTCGTATGCTTTCTGAGAACAGTAAATCAGTTTGTCGCCAACTCTGGTATCTGGCCCAAGGGGGACAGATGCATGTCTATGTACTTAATGAATGAATCAATAATACCTTAACTCGGTGCTTGTACATTTAGTGCTCTCTCCATCATGTCTAGCTAACCCAGATCGCCCCCCCCCCCCCCCCTCTATTTTTAAAATCAGTTTTACAGCATAACTCCAGCTGACCTGGATCTCACTATGTAGTCCCTAAGCTGGCCTCAACGCCTTGGCAGTCTGTCTACCTTGGCTTCCAAGGGCTGGGATCACAGGTACCACCACACCCAGTTCTAAGCCCACATCATAGCTTCTCAATCAAGCAGGGGAAAGACCACGTTCATCCCTTCAAGGTTTAGAAAGATGACATATCTGTGTGCGGAGTGCTCAGTTTTCATCTGCTGGGCTCACAGGGACCAGATGGCTGCCTCTTCTCTAGCACTCCCATCCTGAGGAGGACAGCATGTGGAGCTGGCGACATTTGATGAGTTCTTCAGAATTCTGAAGTTAAGGCCCTCCGTTCACTTTCTGGTTTTTTGTTTTTTGTTTTTTTAATTTACTTAAACATGCACACTCTATATATGGCTCCTAAGATGAACAATTATATAATTGGGGAACCTTAGAGGCAAAGAACACTCACCACATTTTCCAGGGGTGTCTTGAGATATTTCCAGAGAGCTATCAGTACCAACAAATGGCATTTTAGGCCTCCTACACACACCAGAGAGAGGAAGTCTTATTCCCCTCAGGATAAGAGCCTGCATTTTCTCATCTTGAGGAAATACATCACACCCAAGAATAAAGAGAGGTGAGCTGAGTGAAGCCAGGCACCCCAGTTCCCAAGTGTAGCACTGCTTTTTTAAAAGGGGGTCAAACCCTCACTGCTCAAGTCAGAATTCCCAGGTCCTTACAAACCATCCTATCATTTTCAGATCAATGTCAAGACTAGAGGCAACACGTGACTTTAATAATTCACCAAGCCATAAAAAGATCAGCAGTCCACATCGTGCTGAGCCTGCTCCACCTCTGTGGGATATCTGGGTGGAGGCCATGTGGGAGTCCTCAGTGTCTCTTTGTCATGTCCACTTCAACAGTTTAAAGTTTTGATCTTCTGTCTCTGTGAAAACTTATCCGGACGATAAGTCAAATTTTAAATAGTCTCTTTTTTCACTTTAAAAAAGACTCTTTGTAGAGTAAGTCATAAAGGACTCCAATGTGCTGTTTGGGGAGCCATGCTGCTCTATTCGGTACATAGCTAAGTTTCTACTAGGAAGTGTGTGTGTGTGTGTGTGTGTGTGTGTGTGTGTGTGTGTGTGTGTTTCTCATTTTGTGCTTTCCATCTTACTTAAACAATCCAGGTCTTAAGTGAAACTGATATTTCCCTTCACCCCAGCATAAGTTCTGGACAATTTTAAATGGCACTGTGGAGTTAAACAGCAGTGAAAACAGATGAAAAAATGAGAGTCCATGAAAACGCTAAGTGGTAAAATGAAAGCATTGGGGACAAAACATTCTGGCAGTTATATTTTGTATAGAGCATTCAGGAAGCTCCTCTGAAGAAGGGACTTCTCGTAAACAAAGGCAAGGCATACATGTTTGCAGAAGTACTAGGAAAATACGGAGGCCGTATATTCAAGACTGAAGGAAGGAGAAGCACAAATGTGCTGAGTGGGAGAGCCCTTGCCACGCTTAAGAGATAGGAAGGCAAGTGTAAGGCTGCAAAGTAAGCGAGGTGCTGGCTGGAGAAGTATGTGGAAATAGGATCGCTGAATGTTTTAGTCCGTGATGAATATCACTTTATACAAAAGGAGTTAGAGTTTTCCAGAGAAAGAATGGACAGGATCTCTCTCTCTCTCTCTCTCTCTCTCTCTCTCTCTCTCACACACACACACACACACACACACACACACACACACTGAGGATTTGGAACATGCAGCTATGGAGGTTGACAGTTGCTAAAATCTGTGGTTCACAAGCTGCAGACCTGGAAGAGCCACTGATAAATTTCCAGTTGATGACAAAAGCCAAGAAAAGTGGAGTAGCCAGGGTGTGGTTGCAGCCCTGAGACAAGCAGCCTTGACATCCAGTATGACCCACTGCTTCACTTTGAGGCCAAGGGCAGGAAGGTAAACTGTTGTAGTGCAGAGGCAGTCGGGCAGGAGGAATTCCCTGCTGCTTGCAAGAATCTGCCTTTTTCTTCTGTTTGTGAGCCTGAGCGCATTGCCCCACTTCATGTAGTGTGGAGTGAGTCCATGATCAGAAGCAATGGTGCATGGAACAGTTTCACCAAATGTCTGGGCGTCCCGTGGCCCAGTCAAGTTGACATAAAATTTACCACCACAGTAAGGATGTGCACAGTCTGGTTGCATTTCAGTCACATTAATGGGGCTGTTGTGTGAATAGACCAGAGGAGAGCAGGAATAAATCCCAGGAGACTCCTGAGAAGTGGGATGGTGGCTTGAACTCACAGTGCAGGGGGAGTCAGTAGAATGTACAGTCAGCCAGATGTGGGAATGGGATGTGTGTGAGTCATAAGGAAGAGAAGAGAGTCCATTCTAGTGGCTGGTTTGGTTTGGTTGATGGCACAGGTGACAGAATCCAGGGCCTCACACACGAGGCAAACTCCAGTCTGAGTTTTGCCATTGGTGGAAATTGCAAAGTAAATGATAATGGTGTTCACTAATGTATGGGCAACTATAAGGGAAAGAAATCTGGAAAGTTAAATGAGATTCCTGTGGGATGTGTGATAATCAAGGTCCCCATTAGAGTTAATCTGCATGACCAAATTATTTGATGGCACATGTATATGCAAAAGCAGCACCTTGTACATTGGCCAACCACAGCTTATTAAAGCTGGGAATTGAATTCCCATTAGCAATCAAGTAGCCATATAGAATGGGCAGTTAGATGGATTTTGAGTTCAAAGGCATCTCCTAAGTTGAGGAAGTAAAACCTGAGTTGTTTGTTTGTTTGTTTGGTTGGTTGGTTGGTTGTTTGGTTGGTTGGTTGGTTGATTGTCTGCATATATGTGACCTTTAAAGCCGTAGAACTAAGTAAGGTTGTGTAGGAGGAAACAGGTGTAGGAGGGAAATGCCCGTGAATCCTCTGACATCTAAAGGTTAGGGAAGGAGTCAACCACAAGTGGCTATGTGCTAAGTGCTGTTCCTAAGAGGGGAACAGCAAGCAAACTGGGGAAGCAGAGACCAACGAACAGTGTCCGAAAAAGGAACAAGCAGGCAGATGAGCTACTGATCAAACACTCAAGCGTGAAGAGTGAGAAGCAGACGTTAGGAGGTGTGTCCACATCTCTGCTGGAGCTGGCAGCAGCCCGGCACCACTGAGTTTGGAGAGAAGAGTTTGGAGAGAGATTGTGCACTCCTGCCGTGAGAGACTGCTTCACAGGCCCAAGATACGATCGAGAATGACCCCGATGTCATTGACATGAGGATCTGAGACAAAGGGGAATGTTCTGAAGCCTAGGACAACGGGAATCAGAGTGCTGCAGGACGACCTTGAAGGCTTGGACTTCAGTGGTCACAGAGGTTGCAGACTGAGCGGGTCCTTCAAGGGGAGAACCAGTTCTAATTAGAGCCTCCTTTGGGAACTACGTTGGCTGATTAGTCGTGAGCCCAAAGGGAAGAGGGTGGCTTCTAAGAGGTCTGAGGAGGTTGTGATGCCAGCTTGAGTCTCCCTGGGAGTGAAGTTTGCGCTAAGAAGAGGGGTCAGTCTGCTCCCCACATCTACACCTTAGCCTTGCTGTCAACTGTAAAGAGGAAATACAAAGGGAAAATAGCTTGTTACTTGGAACAAACCAGTGTTTCACTTGAGTAAAATAGTCCAGAATGACGATATTGGTGCCAATTCTTAGCGAACGAATACCAGCAAAAAAAGGAGGGGGGGGGGAGGAACAGAAGAGCAATTAGTTAGGGACGTGGCTAAAGAAGGAAGAAAGGAGGATGGGTTATGGCTAAGACGGTGGAGCAGGACAGGAAGGGGTCATGTGGAGGACAGGAAGGCCCTGATGTCCATGTTCCCTTGTTTTCAAGGACCATAAAAATACTGATGACACACCCCCCTAGAATCAGGGACTTTACCTCTATGTTCACATGCCAGACCTCTGTCTCCAGTGTTCTCTGTGAATGCTGAGTCATCATGTGTTTGAACAGCTCATCCTATGTGTCCTTGGACTAAGTCTACTTCCCTCCATGGTTGTCCTGAGGAGTGGGGCTGGCTGGTGCCTCTCACCGCACATCCTGAGTGATCACCCGCCTGCCTCAGAAATGCTCTCGGAGGGCCAACAGCACCAACTTTGGGATATCCAAATGCTGCTCTTTACTCCAGCCTGTTTTCCAGGAGGCCAGGGAGTAGAAATGCCTAACAGTTCTTAAGAACAAGCACAGCCAATATCCACCAGCAGCCCTGCAGGATGTGAGAAAGCCAGGGTGGGAGAAAAGGAGGCCAGTGGTCCATGTGAACCACGCCAAGACGGTTCTCCCGGTAGAAAAGTCCCCAGGGTGAACTTGACTGTGATATGGAAGGGCTGTTTAGCACCACATAGCATCTCTGCAAGAAACATTATCTCCATCTGCAAGGACTGAAAAAAGCCCATGAGAGGCTGCACTAGTCGGTCTAATTTTAGAACTGCATTCTACACAGTTCAGAGGGAAAAATTGACACTTGCTAAATTAATTCAAATTGGTTTGACTGCAAACAGAATTTAATTCCCACAGGGAATCAGGCAACTCCATCTCTGGCAGGAAGGAGAGTTTGAGCCTGCACTGAGATTAAGCCCTTGAAGTCATGGTCATCTGCCTTGTCTCTAACCTCAGGGTGCCGTCTCACAGCAAGCTTGCCCCATGTGGGCAGGACAGCCTCCATGAAGCTTGAAGGTAGTGTGGGGTGTTTACCCACCAACCCCACAGTTCCCCAGAGTTTTCTTGAGTTCGAGCAGCAGGAAATATGAGATAGAAGGATTTAGATTGTGGAGATAAACAGAAAATACAGGATAGCCTCGAGAGGGCCTGGAACCTATTCCAATGGGCCCTGACTGTCTCTGCCCCAGGGTATTTATAGAGATGCCAAGGGGTGGAGCAAAAGACCTCCTCCCCCAGCACAGCCAAATGCAGACCATCTCAGACACCTGCACAGTCCTAATCATCCTCTATGCGAACCTTCTTGGTAAAGCCACGAGGAACCTGAAAACGGGCTCCCACAGTAGAATATCCAGTACCATGCTCCAAGCATGAAAGCCATCCTACCCTGCCTGTTCCTTCACCCCCACTAGGGACAGTCCTTCAGCAGTGAAGACTCGTCAGCAGGCGCCCCCTCTTTTGCTAGTTTTGAGTAGTGTCACTTCTCTCCTTTGCTCCTTGTGGCTCTAAACTTAGAGTGCATGCATGCAACCAGCCAGGGGGGCTTCGGCTTCTGGAATCTCTGCTTCCCTCTGACAGACAGGGATAACAGTAACATACTTGTGTCTTTGTGTTGCTGTGTGGGTTAAAATGTTCAAAGCTATTGAGAGCCGCTGGTAGCGAAAGTCCATGAGAGTATACAGCAGTGACAACCAGTGTTCAGAAGGTCAACCTATCAGAACTAAGAGTTCTGTTAGAGGAAGCCATCACGCAAGGCGTTACGGAGTTACTGCCTTTTGAATGAACCGTCTGTCTCTTGTTGTAAACTTCTTGTGCAATAACAGCTACGATTCTCCCCATTTACCCTGCATCTCCATGTTATGTGTACATGTAATCTCACGATTGCGTCTCAATCTTGGGCACAACATTTCCTATACATTTGGGGTAATTGGATAACTATCCCCAGCTGTGTTTATTTTTCATAAAATATCAGCCAGGGCCATTCTCCAGACAAAAGTATTTCAGCTAAGATACCTTTTTCCAAGGACTAACGCAGAGAAATAAACATTAGCTCATCTCACCCACAGATAGAGAAAAGAACCACTAACAAATCCTCAACCCTTTACCTTCATCCCGGGTTATTTACACAAGACCCTAACTTAAGAGATTTACTGCTCACATTCCTGGGATGAGGTTTTAGCCATTTGCTGGTTAATGAGTTAAGGCAGTTACTTCCCACTGACCCAAGGAGACTGCCTCTAGGCCAGGCAGGCAATAGGTGCCAAGCTTCTTTCTTGTGCAAATTAAGTTTTAACTCCTCCTCAGCCAGGTGCAATTCCTAGATTGCTAAGTATTCCTCAGCAATTACTCTGAGTGAAAGTGTTTTTACTAACCAAATACTACACGCTCTGACAGAGGTTGCATGGCCACCTAGCATATGTCCCCCACCTATCAGAAAGCAGCTGCAGCCGGGACGAGCGGGAAAAGTGGCGCCAAAGACAGTTTGCTTTCTTGTGACTTATTGATCCCTAACGGTCTACCTCTCTCTGCAGCCCCGAAAACTTCAAGCCTCGCATTGCTTTGCCAAAGAATTACTGTGTGGGTATATATACTGGTTCTCTGAGAGCACAGAGAAGAGAATTGATGAAGAACAAAGATGAGGACGGAGAAGGAAAGAACTAGATAGAGATGAGAGAACAGCAGAAGGGACTGAGCAGGAGAGACGGACAGGAGCTAAGTAAGAGAGCAGAAAAGAAACTATGTAGGTAAAATTGACTTAGAAGAATAAAGTGAGTGGACTAAAGAACTCAGTGTGCTTAGATTCATTGAATATCCCTCAGATTAGAATCCTCAGCTGGTTGGTAGACTCTTCCACGGACCCTGGGAGCAAACAATAGGCTGGACCTATTGTTTGTGTTACAAAGCCTCTAAGTGACTATCTCCCTTTCCAGCCGAGCACCCCACAAAGTCTCTCCCCCTGCCTCTCCCTCCCTCTCTCTCTCTCCCTCTCCCCCTGCTCTCCCTCCCTCTCTCCCTGCTCTCCCTCCCTCCCTCTCCCCCTGCTCTCCCTCCCTCCCTC
>CABHPP010145984.1:29721-49029 GCA_902168425.1 Peromyscus attwateri | reverse complement strand
CTGCCTGCATCCTCAGCCCTGAGTCCTACCTCAGGGAGCCCTGCCTGCATCCTCAGCCCTGAGTCCTAGCTCAGGGAGCCCTGCCTGCGTCCTCAGCCTGCTTTCATCTTTGCTTTCCAGACACCTGAGGCCCATCACTTGGAGCAGGGTCAGGTGTATATCTGCTCTGACTGTCCGTGTAAAGCGGAACTAAGAGTCCCACAGAGGTCAAGACTTGCCCGACAGTCCTGAGCTGGGCCTTCCTGCACTGACTGGAACTTAGATAGCCTCAAAAGCACAGATATCTGCTGATTTCTGCCTCCCAAGTGCTAAGATTAAGGATGTGCAACAGTATGCCTGGCTCAAATATATATATAAAATTTTGAGACAGGGTCTCACTATGTAGCCCTGGCTGTCATGGAATTCACTGTGTAGACCAGGCTAGCCTTGAACTCACAGAGGCCTGCCTCTGCCTCCCAAGGGCTGGGATTAAAGGCATGCACCACCATGCCCAGCTATACACACACACACACACACACACACAATCAGAGACTGAAGGACAACTTTGTGGACTCATTTTTCCCTCCTTTTTTTTTTTTTGTGGTTTCTGGGGATTGAATCAGGCTCGCACACCAAGCATGTTTACCTTCTGAGCTGTCTGGAGGGCCCCCTTGTGTGATAGTTTAGGGCCTTACTATTCAGTTTTCCCCAAGTTGTCCCTGCCTAGAAACTTCATGGCCTTTTTTGGCAATTGGCGCCACCTGGTGGTCATTCATCGTGGTTTCTGCTCCAAGGAATTTTTGTTTTGTTTTTAGACGTGGTCTTACTGTGTACCCCTGGCTGGCCTCGAACTCATAGACATCTGCCTTTGTCTCCTTAGTACTGGGATTACCCTGCACCAAGGGATTTCTCTTTCTAAAGTCCTTTGGACACAGGGTCTGGTGCCCTGGCTATTGCTCTGAAGCCCCAGGAAGTCATCTTTCTTTAAATGTGGGGAGTCTTCTGTGGAATTGATTGATCACAAACCCCACAAGTGTGGGAGTGGAGGTCATGGTGGTTAAGATGGCCTGGGACAGATGGGCTAGTGCCCTGTGCTCCTAGACTTTGCCCTGCTGCTCCTGTGTGTGCACAACCCACATGCTATCTGTGTGGTTTTCAACCTCTTCCAGCTGCCAGGGAATTGTCACTACCCCCTGCCAAGCACCTGTAATTTGCTTTCTGCCCAACACACCGAGCACTTCCTTATTTAATAAGGCTATTGCTACCCAGGCTTTAAGTTCAAGAGGATGGGAGCCTCTACCAGTGTGTGCCAAGCATCTGGTCTTGCTCATAGTAGGCACATGTAGTGTTGTCCCATGGATGGATAGATCTCTCTCTCTCTCTCTCTCTCTCTCTCTCTCTCTCTCTCTCTCTCTATTTTTCAAGACAAGGCTGTGTAACAGCCTTGGCTGTCCTGGAATTCTCTTTGTAGACCAGGCTGGCCTCGAACTCACAGAGATCCACCCGCCTCTGCCGCCTTGAGTGCTGGGATTACTGGCTGTCCCATGGATTTATATTGTTGGGGGACCCGTCTGTGGTGAGATCAGGCACAGAGCATGCCAGCATATGGCAGGAGCTGTGAGCACCTCTGCTGGGCTGGCGCTGCTTCTTCTAGGTTTGGGTCCATGGAGTCCCTGGAGACTTGCCAGGGTTGTCACTCAACATAACCCTCCATCCCCAGGCCTGTCTCACCACATCTGGAACCATGAGTGAGGCCCGAAGGGACAGTACTAGTAGTCTGCAACGCAAGAAGCCCCCATGGCTCAAGTTAGACATCCCAGCTGTGGTGCCCCCAGCAGCAGAAGAGCCTAGCTTCCTGCAGGTAGGTTCTGGCCACTAGGGGTTTTGGGAATTCCCTGGCCAGGCTCCTCACCATAACTCTGTTGTCTAGCCCCTGCGGCGGCAGGCTTTCTTGCGGAGTGTGAGTATGCCAGCTGAGACAGCCCGTGTCCCATCACCCCACCATGAGCCTCGGAGGATGGTGCTACAGCGTCAGACATCCATCACACAGACCATCCGCAGGTACCGCACCATCCTGGCTGTTCCTTAGGCTGGGGCTAGGGCAGGGGCCTGGAGGTAGGCATTCAGAATCCCCTTTAGGTACTGGGGATGGCAATGGGGCAAAGGTCCCTTCCTTCTCAGCTCCCTCCTCCATCTTAATCCCAGCAACACTGCATCATCCTTCTGTTCTGGGGACCTATGGCTGGCACTCCACCTGCCACTGTGTTCCCCGGGCATGCACTCTCCTTTCTCTCCTCACCCTAATACCCTGGCCCCTCACAGACAGGTACGCTTTGGGCGTGTCCACACTCTGCCTCTTCTGGGGCCCCGGGCTGCTTGCAAGGCCCTCCCACAGCGCCAGTCTCTCTCTTGGTCCTTGCTCAGGTACCTCATGCAGGTCTTGAGTGTGTTGGTGGTTTCTGGCACGTGCATGTTATGTAGCCTCTTGGGGCTGTTGGAGTGCTTGACTTGACATTCCCTGGCTGTTCATGGCAGGGTCTGGCTGTGTTTTGATTTGCATGTCCAAAGACCCATTGACCACCCTATAGATCCCGTTGCTGAGTTCTGTAGTGCCCTGGGGTGGTGGTGGCTGCCTGAGGCCAAGGTCTCTCTCTGGACTCAGGGTTGGGTGAGGGCCTATGGGAACTTTCTGCTGACAGGCATGCAGAATGCTGTAGCGGGACTTGGGGTGGCCAGAGTTGGAACTGCCTTGTCCTTATAATTAGATGTTGCCAACTAGACCTGGTCCTTGGAGTGACTGGAGGCCTACCCAGGGGGTTGGCCTTTGAGGCTCCCTGACTGGGGTAGGGGGACAGGAGACATGGCTTCCCCTTGCTGAGTCCTTCCCATGCCAGGGGGACAGCAGACTGGTTTGGAGTGAGCAAGGACAGTGACAGCACCCAGAAGTGGCAGCGCAAGAGCATCCGTCACTGCAGCCAGCGGTATGGGAAGCTAAAGCCACAGGTCATTCGGGAACTGGACCTGCCCAGCCAGGACAACGTGTCAATGACCAGCACTGAAACACCACCCCCACTCTATGTGGGGCCATGCCAGCTGGGCATGCAGAAGGTCTGCTGCCTCCTCATTCTGCTCCTCTAGGTGGTGGGGAGGGGCTGGGGGGAGAGAGTATTCCTCCGAGCCTGTGGATGGGAGAGCAGCCACAGCATCTTAGAAAGGCTCCAGAAATAGTCCCAGAGAGGGAGCCTAGGAGGAAAAGTCATAAGGTTGTACCAGTTCAGATTCAGGGTAGCAAACGTCAAGGGGAGAGGAACCCCTCTAGGTGTCGTGGATGAGAGTGAGGCTTAGCGTGTAGGGAGCATTTATGCTTTTCGTGGAAGGCTTGCCTGGGTCTGTATACTGATCTAGCATCTTCTCCACCAGATCATAGACCCTCTGGCCCGCGGCCGGGCCTTCCGCATGGCCGACGACACCGCAGATGGCCTGAGCGCCCCCCACACTCCTGTCACACCGGGTGCCGCCTCCCTCTGCTCCTTCTCCAGCTCCCGCTCAGGCTTTAATCGGCTCCCTCGGCGGCGCAAACGGGAATCAGTGGCCAAGATGAGCTTCCGGGCTGCTGCCGCCCTGGTGAAGGCAAGTGTAGGGGGCCAGGGCTGGAGGTGTGGGAGCCGGGGCCACTTCCACTGCCGGGTCCTAAGGTCACCTCCTTGTCCTCAGGGTCGGTCTATTAGGGATGGCACGTTACGAAGGGGACAGCGCCGAAGCTTCACTCCTGCCAGCTTCCTGGAGGAAGACATGGTGGACTTCCCTGATGAGCTGGATACATCTTTCTTCGCCCGGGTAAGAAGAGCCTGGGGTGTCGCCCCATCTCCTCTGTCTCTGGATCCACCCTGACCTCACATATTTGCTCAGGAAGGTGTCCTCCATGAGGAGCTGTCTACATACCCAGATGAGGTGTTTGAGTCCCCGTCTGAGGCAGCACTCAAGGACTGGGACAAAGCCCCAGAGCAGGCCGACCTCACGGGTGGGGCCCTGGACCGCAGTGAGCTGGAGCGAAGCCACTTGATGCTGTGAGTACAGGCAGTACGGGAGGGGTTCAGGGGGAGCGTCTGCCTCACTGGGAGCAGCTGGGCCCTTGGGTGCGATGCTGCAGTAGTCACAGCTTGGACTGACCAGGGAACTGGGAATATAGCCTGACCACTGTGGGTATGAGGACCCAGGGGCAGGCACAACTCTAGACTTCCATGCCCAGCTACAGAAATTCCAGATCCCAGGGGCTAGAGTCTAGATGAGAGGAAGACCATGGCCTAGTCAACACTGTTGAGATATACAGCCTCAGTCTTGAGGCTCCCCATTCCCTCCCTGCCAAGCTGCCAGGAGCTTACTGGTAAGGAGGAGAAGGAAGAGAGATGACTTGCTGAGGGTCTCCACCACCCCTGGGAGGGCAGCAGAGACCCGGAGCAGTGCTCTGGTTCTTCCGGAGGGAAGGCAGTTGTAGGTTCTAGGCAGGAAGTGAACGCGCTGTTCCCCTCCAGGCCCCTGGAGCGAGGCTGGCGGAAGCAGAAGGAAGGTAGCACGTTAGCCCCGCAGCCCAAGGTGCGGCTTCGCCAGGAGGTGGTCAGTGCGGCTGGACCCAGGAGGGGTCAGCGCATCGCTGTGCCAGTACGCAAGCTCTTCGCCCGGGAGAAGCGGCCCTATGGTTTGGGGATGGTGGGAAGGCTCACCAACCGCACCTACCGGAAACGAATTGATAGCTACGTCAAGCGGCAGATCGAGGACATGGACGACCACAGGTAGGCTGTGTTGGGATAGAGGCTGGGCTGGGGTGGGGAAGCCAAGGCAGGGATGTTCCTGACACCTCTGTCTCACAGGCCCTTCTTCACCTACTGGCTTACCTTCGTGCACTCACTGGTCACCATTCTGGCTGTGTGCATCTATGGTATTGCGCCTGTGGGCTTCTCGCAGCATGAGACAGTGGACTCGGTGAGCCCAGCAACTCTCCCTGCACCCAGATAACTGGAGTCCAGGCTCTGGACTCTGTTGTGGCCCGGCTCTGGGAGGATGGAGGCCTCCAGATTTGATCTGATCTCACTCCTTACCTTCCAGGTACTTCGGAAGAGGGGCGTCTATGAGAATGTCAAATATGTTCAGCAGGAGAACTTCTGGATCGGCCCCAGCTCGGTGAGGACAGGGCTGGAGGAGGAGCTTAGAGGTGTCCCATCAGTCCTGGGCCCGAGGCCACAGCTGCTGTCTCCCTCTTCACAGGAGGCCCTCATTCACCTGGGTGCCAAGTTTTCACCCTGCATGCGCCAGGACCCACAGGTGCACAGTTTCATCCTTGCTGCCCGGGAGCGCGAAAAGCACTCAGCTTGCTGTGTACGCAATGACCGGTCTGGCTGTGTGCAGACTTCGAAGGAGGAGTGCTCGGTGGGTCCCCTACGCTCCCGCTCTGTCCGCGCTGTGCACTCTTACCTTCAGATTTAGGCATCACGGCATTCTTTACTCTGGCTTTTGTCAGTGTGTGGAACCTCCCCAGGCCCCCTCATTCTTGCATTTCACTCTCAGTTCCTGTGGAAGACGGTCATTTGACTTTAATTTGGTCTTGGTTTGGGCCTGCTCTTTCAGCACCTGTTTGGCGTTATAACTTGGATATTGCCTTATTGGATGGTGCATGCCCAAAAGCGCAGTAGTTAGGAAGCTGAAGGAGGAGGATGGCTGAGTTCCAGGCCAGCCTGGGCTACACTTCATGGTCTCAAAAGGAAAGAACAATGCAAAAGACTCCTCCAAACCGTGGCACCATAGCTGATGCCATTTCCCTACTTCAGGGTAGAGGCTGTCTCTGTGCCTCTACTGTGCCGTTGGGCACCTTGGAATACGCCCCCGTGTGTTTCTGGGGTTTTAACCTAACAGCTGTGTGGAGGCAGGAGGCACTCATGAGGCCTTGCCTTTGATTCCTGACTGAGCCAGCACATTGCTCTGAACTGGGCAGAGCGTGGGATCTGACTAGGGCTGACCCTCTGTCCCCACAGTCCACGCTGGCGGTATGGGTGAAGTGGCCCATTCATCCCAGTGCTCCAGACCTCGCAGGCAACAAGAGGCAGTTTGGGTCTGTCTGCCACCAGGACCCAAGGTGAGCACTATTGGTTACCCTCTAAAATACATGAAGGGTGTAGAGGAGTCCTTGTTTGGGGCAGAAGGGTGACATTGCCATGGGACAAAGGCTCTAACCATGTGGGCTCATGCAGGGTGTGTGACGAGCCTTCTTCCGAGGATCCCCATGAGTGGCCAGAAGATATCACCAAGTGGCCGGTGAGCTGGGGGTTCCACACTTGTGGGATGGGGGAGGAGGCCACACCCTACCCTTAACGGTGCTGCAGACTCTCACTGCCGGATCACCCACATCTTCGCACTGCCCTAGCTCTTTCCCAGCCTGCCTGTCCGACAAGGCTTGCCTCTGTGGGCAAGGAGTCAGGGCGTGAGAATGGCATGAAGACTTGAGAGGCCGAATAGCGTGATTCTAGTTTGCAGGTGGCTCAGCTCAGGCTTTGGGTGTTACCTGCTTGAATCAAGGGAGGCCTGGTTTCCGAGTCTTGTCTTTGTCTTGGTCTCCAATAAGGGTATTGGGCCAGAGTTGGGTGTGTGTGGTAATCACCCTGCCCCACTTGTTTTTCTTCCTCACTTAGATCTGCACCAAAAGCAGTGCCGGGAACCACACTAACCACCCTCACATGGACTGTGTCATCACAGGCCGGCCCTGCTGCATCGGCACCAAAGGCAGGTGGGTGCTCCTGCGCAGCTGGCTTGGGGCGGCACTTCTCTCCCTCACTAAAGCCTGAGATAACCCGATTCCAGCGTCAGGGAGTAAGACTGGACCAGTGAAGGCGGGTGGGGCTGAAACCTGCCGGGGTAGATTGGACAGGTACCTGTAGACCTCAGCAGCCTCCATCTACAAGGCTGGGCACCCTCCAAACCCTGGCATGACCCTCTAGGTGTGAGATCACCTCCCGGGAGTACTGTGACTTCATGAGGGGCTACTTCCATGAGGAGGCCACACTCTGCTCTCAGGTAGGCCTCGAGGGCATGCCCCTCTTTGCCCCCGGCCACTGTGGAGGCTGACGGGCCACTTTGCGCAGGTACACTGCATGGATGACGTCTGTGGCCTCCTGCCTTTCCTCAACCCCGAGGTGCCTGACCAGTTCTACCGCCTGTGGCTGTCCCTCTTCCTGCACGCCGGGCAAGTGGGGCTGGGGGCTGGGCTGGGGGGTGGCCTCATTCCCCACGCGTGGCGGTGGGCTAGAGGTGAGAGAGCCGTCACCTCCCTGCTGAGTGCCCCTCACTGCCCACAGGATCCTGCACTGTTTGGTATCCGTCTGCTTCCAGATGACCGTCCTGCGGGACCTGGAAAAGCTGGCAGGCTGGCACCGCATAGCCATCATTTACCTGCTGAGTGGGGTCACGGGCAACCTAGCCAGTGCCATCTTCCTGCCGTACCGAGCGGAGGTGAGGTGGCTTCCCAGGGTGGGGACCCTCTATGTGTGCCTGTGGCTGGCGTGACCCCATCTGTGTGGAGCTCAAGTATGCTCTGAGAGGTGGGAGGGGAAGGTGAGGGCCTGAGCTCCGGGGATGGGGAGACGCTGCCGCCCCACTAGTTCATGGCTTCCGACCCCCGACATCAGGTGGGTCCAGCCGGCTCGCAGTTTGGCATCTTGGCCTGCCTCTTTGTGGAGCTGTTCCAGAGCTGGCAGATCCTGGCCCGACCCTGGCGTGCCTTCTTCAAGCTCTTGGCCGTGGTGCTCTTCCTCTTTGCCTTCGGGCTGCTGCCCTGGATCGACAACTTCGCCCACATCTCAGGCTTCATCAGTGGCCTCTTCCTGTCCTTTGCCTTCTTGCCTTACATCAGCTTTGGCAAGTTCGACCTGTACCGCAAGCGGTGCCAGATCATCGTCTTCCAGGCAGTCTTCCTGGGCCTGCTGGCCGGCCTGGTGGTACTCTTCTATTTCTACCCGGTCCGCTGCGAGTGGTGCGAGTTTCTAACCTGCATCCCTTTCACCGACAAGTTCTGTGAGAAGTACGAGCTGGATGCTCAGCTCCACTGAAGCAGCTGTGGGCACCCAGCCTCCCAGGGCTGCAGATGGTGCTCCCTGAACACTGACCTCTTGTGCCTTGCTCGTCCCTGTTGAACCCCTATCCCGCTGGACATTTATTACATGAGTTCCCACGATAACCTTCTAACTAGTCCCCCCCCCTCCCCCGACGACCACTTCATGTGGCCAATAAATGGACTGGGAGCGTTTTAGCTGCCACTAACTTAACCAGAGCCGTCGCCTTTCCTGATTTCTGGCTGGGGCTGTGGAGGAGAGGCCACGAAGACCTTGGATGTACAAGTCCCTACGCCAGTGGTTCTCAACCTGTGGGTCGTGACCCCTCCGTCGAACCTCCATCTCCCAAAATATTTATATTACAACTCATAACAGTAGCAAAATCACAGTTTTGAAGTAGCAATGAAAACAGTTTTATGGTTGGGGGTCACCACAACATGAGGAAGTGTATTAAAGGGTTGCAGCATTAAGAAGGTTGAGAACCACTGCCCTAAGTCAGAGACATCACTGGCTGTCACCTCTCTGTGAAGTTTTATAGTGGCGCTAGTAGCCAGTATTGTGACACGGACCTGGGGGACCCGGTGCTGCTGTATCTCTGCAGTGGGGAGTATCTTTCCACCCCTGTAGCTCATTCCTCACCATGCTGTCTCTTTCCACTGGGCCTGGGAGAAACATGGCTATAGGGAACCTGTAGGTGGAGGCCTGAGGCCCGCACTCCCCCTCTGTCACCTGCTAGGTCCTCCCTAGGCCCTGGGGTGCAGGCTCCTGTTTTCCCACAGCAGAAACAAAGCTATCAGCTCAGGTTGTATTATTCCATGCCGGGAGGCCATGGCAAGAGAGGGGAGCAGTGCGGTCCCAGGGCTTAGGTGTGGCCCCTGAGACTTCAGCACTCCCCAACACCAGTGTCTGCCCTCCCTCCCTCCCTCTGGTATGGGCCAGATCCACCTCACCCACATGGAGTGGCTCTCTGATTTCTCCAGATACAAAGCAAACAGGTTTATTCTGTAGGCCAGCCCCACCATCATGTAGGATCTGCAGGCTGAGTTCACAGGAAAAGCGAGGGACAGAGGAACTTTCCATGTCCCGAGGGTTCCAGGGCTCACACTGACAGCTCCATCCAGGCAACCCAGGGATGCAGCTACCTCAACACCCTTTCCTGGGAGGACAAGGGGAGGGGGCCATCTTGCTGGGAAAGGTTAGATCACTCCGTCTGGGGGTCACTTTTGCCTAAGCTTCTTGATAAAGGAAACCTCGTCTCGATTCCGGATACCATAACTGAAAAAGATAAAGGCACATACAGAAGGATGGATAACCTGGGTTCAAGAGGGGTCTGGAGCAATCAGGTGAGGCTGGCCATCGCCTTCCTCCTCCTCCACACCCTGTTTCCTTCTGGTGGGAGCACAGCAGGCTTGTTTCTCCGCCCTGTGTTAAGTGGGAGGCCCCAAGGAAATGCCCCCGGGACAGTCAGTCCAGCCAGGGACCTTCCTGTCACAGCCCCTTGGTGGAGCACAGGGCACCAATGGACCACAGACCTACAGCTCAGGAGGTGGACTAGACTTACTCTCTGAGCTTCTTCCTGTCCTCTGTGAGCTTCTCCCCAGCTGAGGTCAGGTGGTACGTCCGCCACACGTACGACCTGCAAAGAACGGACTTAAGTGATACACACACAAGCTATCCTCAGGAGGGTGAACCGGGCAGCTGAGATGGTGGAGGCTTGCGGCACACAGCCTGTGGCCCCCAGGACAGATATATTCTCTTTCTGGAAGTTTTCCCTACATGATGTATATGGTAAGCCTGAGGCAGTTGCAGGAGGTACCGAACGCATCTTGCTAATGACACAGGTGATACACTGAGAGAGTCAGATAACAAGACACCTGATCCAACAGGAGGGAACAGCACCTTGGTGAGGAGGGAAGGGGCCACTGACAGGTATGCCATTTGTAACTAGGGAGATACTCAGGTGTCAGGTGTTTCCAAATGAGGATACCCAGCAGTGTGGGTAGGGTGACGTCAGTCAGTGAAAGGGTATGTTTAGAAAGGACAACTAGGGCAGGACCCTCAGGCACAGAATTACCCACCCTCAAAGCTCTCACGACACGGGACTGTCGCAGCATCACTCCTTGGCAGTAGAGCATTGGTGGTATACACAAGAGGCGCTGAAAGTTGCCTCCTCACGGTGCCCTACACAACCCCAGGAATGATACAGAGAAGGCGCTTCTGCCTCACTCACCAGCTGATGTGCTGAATGCCTCCTTCCCGCTCCTGCTTGAGCTGCATGTATCTCTGGATAGCCTTCTTCAGGTCCAGGACCGTGGCATTCTGTACGACGACCACAGCTGTAACCATGGACACACACATATGGGAGAAGAGCCATGTGGGAATCCACACACGAAGCCCCAGGCAATGGGAGAGAACCCCAGGGCTCTGCTCTGTGGGGCAGGGTGGCTGTGTGGCTGTCCCAACACACCCAGGCATGGTCCGAGCTTCACAGACTAGCTCTGCTAGCACCTCGCTGCTGTGAAAGCTCAGGCTTAGAGAGAAGGACGGTTGTGGTCTGAATGAGAGTGGCCCCCATAGGCTCATGTATTTGAGTGATTGGTCCTCAGTGGAGCGGTTTGGGGATATTTGGTGTAGCCTTGTTGGAGGAGGTGTGTTACAGGGGGGTGAGCTCTGAGGTTTCAAAAGCCCACACCATTGCAGTTAGCTCTGTCTCATGCCTGTGGATCAGAATGTAAGCTCTCAGTTACTGCTCCAGGACCATGCCTGCATGGCTGGCTGCCTGCTTGCCTGCTGCCACGCTCCCTGCCATGATGGTCATGGACGCTAGCCCTCTGGAACATGGATTCTAGCCCCCACAAACATTTTCTTTTATACATTGCCTTGATCGCGCTGTCTCTTTACAGCAAGAGAAAAGTAACTAAGACAGTGGTACTTACGCATTACCTCTCCATCCATCTTGCACACTCGGACTGTCATTGCTTGGCCATATTCCAGTGCGATCTGAGAGTTGACCTCTTCTAAAGTGACCTAGGAAAGATCAAAGGGAGGTGGAGATGCTCACCCAACGCCCACACAATAGCGAGAACTAAGCTGACAGCGCCCCCAAGTGGTGCCTTGTATTATGAAGGGCAAAGATACAGGGGTCTCGCCTACTATGCGATAGGATTTTCTATTAAAAAGTCCCCCAAGGGAGCAAAGGGACAGGATGGAGACAGAGCTGCACATGGGAAGAGCATTGGGCCTAACAATTCTGAGAGCCCTCTATCAAGGGCCTCAAGCCTGGTGCCTCAGGACTAGGTTGAGGCAGGGCAGGGGTGCAAAATTTACCAGCTACCAAAAACCAGTGATGACAAAAGTACATATTTTTTGTTTGTTTATTTTGAGGCAGGAACTCACTATGTTAGTCACCCTGGAGGGTCTGGAGCTCTAAGGGGGTCAGGCAGGCCTTGAACTTACACAGATCCGCCTGCCTCCGCCCCCTAAACGCTGGGATTAAAGGCGTGCGCCACCACTGCCTGGCCACAAGGAGATGTTTTAATAAGACACTGAGGGAAGTACAAGTTGAGAAAGTGGTGTAACTCCGTGGTAGAGCACTTGTTTAACGTTCAAAAGCCTCCAAGTGTGATCCCCAGTTCTATGCGCACACAGACGTTAAATTAAACACCCTTGACGGGCAAGGTTAAAAAATACATTAAAGAATTACTATGCCCACGCATACTGATGCTTGAGGCAAATGGAAAAGACCGGTCACACTGCTCGTGAGTTAAAAATCTTACTATTTGTTTAATCCTAACTTCTGACGCCTGTGAGGGAATGTCTTGGGGTCCCCTCACCCCAAACTTTCCGCTTATGCGCAGAAGCGTCTTTCGCAGGGGGGACCACCGGTGCCCATCCACACCCCAGAGCCCTGTCGCACACCTGGATCGGAAGGTCGCAGAGCAGCGGGTCTTGCACCACCATGGCGAGACCTTCTTGGAACACGTCCACGGCTTCGGAATGCGGCAGTGCCTCCTCATCATCCTCATCGTCCTCAGGCACTTCCGGCCGATCCGCAGGCTCCGGGTCCTCCAGGGCTGCCAGCTACCGGTAGAGCCTCTTGCTTTTCGGTAGCTTCTCCAGCCCGCCCTGCCCTCCAGCGCGTGCGCAGTGACTGCGCCACGCCCCCGGCGAGGCAGCTCGGTCATTGGTGCACTGTGTGGCTTCAGTGACCAATGAGACGTGCGAGACCGCTGGGGAGGCTGGGAGCATGCGGACAGCAGGCCATTGGCCGTGTAGGGCGGGTCACGGTGCGGGTGCGGGTGGCGCGGGAACTGTATGCTTCGTCCTGTGTGGTCGAGCTGCAGTCAGACTGCCCTTCTGCCTGGGCTGGTCGTCAGGGAGGGTCAGCACTGCCACCGTTTCACCCAAGACACCTGTTCCCCAAGCACAGCGTCACTCACAAAGTGACACTAGGAGATGGGCGCCTCCTGCTGCTCGAGGCCAGCCGTTGCTACCCGTGCGCCTTTGCCCCAACCAGGTCTCAGTCACTCAGGGATTCCTCCTCGGCCTCCATTCCAAAAAGTATCCAGAAAGGTCCACTTAAAACCTAGTGAGAGGGGCTGGCGAGATGGCTCAGCGGTTAAGAGCACTGGCTGCTCTTCTAGAGGACCTGGGTTCAATTCCCAGCACCCACGTGGCAGCTCACGACTGTCTGTAACTTTAGAGATCTGACACTGTCACACCAGATAAGCATGCAAGCAAAACACCAATATAATAAACAGATAATAATAAAAAACAAACAAACAAAAAAACAGGGCGGGGCGGTGGTGGTGGTGGTGGTGGTGGTGGTGGTGGTGGTGGTGGTGGTGGCACACGCCTTTAATCTCAGCACTCGGAGGCAGAACCAGGTAGATCTCTGTGAGTTCCAGGGCCAGTCTGGTCTGCAGAGAGAGTTCTGGGATAGCCAGGGCTGTTATACAGAGAAACTCGGTCTCGAAAAAACAAAGAAGCACAATTTCTTTCTTATCTTTGACATTTTCATTTGAGATGTCTCCTCTCAAGCACATACTGTTTCAGGCAATTTTGGCTTTATTAGTTGTGTCAAGTTTTCTGTCTTTATTATCAGAAAGGGAAAACCAGATCTTGAGATGAATGGCCTTTTTTCTTTCCCATGTTTTCCTTTCTATTTCCGTGTCCTTCTATCCTGCCTCATATCTGTGTCTGTATCTCCATATGTCCACATCAACACACAATTGTGAAGCAGCATCATATCAGTTACCAAGTCTTGTAAATATTTATAATTATATATGCCTTTTGGGACACTAAAAGACTAAGCATTAAAGGGACTCTGACCTACTTTGAGGGAAGGATAGTGTGTTTGTGGTTGTACTGGGATAGTTACATTAGGCAGAATTGTGAACTTGTCTTCACTTGGAAATTAAGCGTGATGTAAGGATATGTGTTTGGGTGTCAAGTTGACAAGGGAGGACTTGTAATGATTAATATTGATTGTCAACAGGACAGAGACTCACCTGTGAGGCAAGTCTCTGGTTTATCTATGAGGTATTTAGATTAGGTCAATGTCTGGGCATGCCTGTGGTGAATTTTCATGAGTCCGATGCCTTAACTACTTGGCCGTTCTGGTTTCTGGGATTTTCTCGGTTACATTAATTGAAATGGGAAGACTCACCTGGAATGTGAGCCACACCTTCTGGTGGCAGCTGAGACATTAATATAAAGTGGTCCGAGGGGAAAGATTTTGCTTTTTGCCTGCTGCTTGCTTTTGTGTTTTGTTCATGAGTTCATCTATTCTGTTGATGTCACAGTTCCCGCTGTCTTCCAGCGACACCGGAACTCAGCCTTTTCAGCTTCCAACACTGATTGAAGACAAGTGGTTCTCCAAGAATTCTCTTGGCCTTAGAACTGCTGAGGTGCTGGCCGGTGGTGGCGCGTGCCTTTAATCCCAGCACTAGGGAGGCAGAGGCAGGTGGATCTCTGTGAGTTCCAGGCCAGCCTGGTCTACAAAGCGAGATCCAGGACAGGCACCAAAGCTACACAGAGAAACCCTGTCTTAAAAAAAAAAAAAAAAAAAAAAGAACTGCTGAGGCATCCAGCCTTGAGGACTGAGCATCTCCTGGGTTCTCAGCCTCTCCAGTGTGCAGGCAGCTGTTGTTGGATACCCAAACTGTATTGGGTAAACCAATCTACTACAACTCCCTTTAATATGCCTCAATTCTATTGGTTCTGTTCCTCTAGAGCCCCTGGCTGATACAGATGAATATGCCACCTTTTAACATAAAAATATAAAAATTCCATTATGTATTAGGCAATGAATAGTAGAAAAGGAAATGAAGAGATGATATTGATCCATTTGGTCAACAGAGTGAAAGCCCAAATGACTTTGCTCATTCTTCTAAATAGCAAGGTTTCAAGGAGGACCAAATGAATGATAATAAGAGTAATTCATAAAAATAATAACAAATGTAGTCCTCACAGAAGGCTTAGAGCAGGACTCCAGAAGGTCCATTTCAGTTAGTGCTTCATGTCATGATCTAGTCCCTTTCCCCCAACCCCTTCCTTCTTATTTTTGGGACAGGATCTCACGTAGCCTAGGCGGGTCTTAAACTCACTCTGTAGAGGATGATGTTGCCCTTCTGAGCCTCCTGACTAGCTCCCAAGTGCTGGGGTTCCGGGCATGAATCACCATGCCTGACTCGCTGTCTTCAGGGTGGGGTTTCTAGCTCTGTTTCTTTTCTTTTCTTTTTCTTTTTCTTTTTTATATCTAATAATCTTATGTGAGCTTAAAAAACAAAAACAATTGTGCTTGGGGGCCTAGGGAGATGGCTCAGTGGTTAAGAGCCTTGGCTGGTCTTCCAGAGGACTCTGGTTTGATTCTCAGCACCCACACGGTGGCTCACAACCAGTGGTCCAACTTCTTTTGATGGAACTCCGAGGGCACCAGGCACACATGTGGTGCAGAGACGTACATGCAGGCAAGTATCCAAATACATAAACCCAAACCCAAACCAAACAAACACAAAATCAAGTGTGGTGGCGCACACTTTCATCCCAGCAACTCAGGAGGCAGAGGCCGGTGGATCTCTGTGAGTTCGAGGCCACCTGCTTCCAGTAACGAGTTCTGGGACAGCCAGAGCCGTATAATAGAGAGATCTTGTCTCAAGAAACAAATCAAGGGGGCTGGAGAGATGGCTCAGAGGTTAAGAGCACTGGCTGCTCTTCCAAAGGTCCTGAGTTCAATTCCCAGCAACCACATGGTGGCTCACAACCATCTGTAATGAGATCTAGTGCCCTCTTCTGGCCTGAAGGGATACATGCAAGCAGAACACTGTATACATAATAAATAAATAAATCTTTAAAAAAATACTTTAAAAAAAAGAAACAAATCAAAATAAAAAACAAAAACTTAATTAAAATATACAGAAGTGTCTGTGCTCACACGGGCTTCCGTGAGGGAGAGGTAAAAATCCTTTATCTATCTATCTATCCATCCATCCATCATTTTTCAAGACAGGTTTTTTCTGTGTAACACCCCTGCTTGCCCTGGAACTCGCTTTGTAGACCAGGCCTTCCTCTACCTCCGTCCAGAGTGCTGGGATTAAAGGCATGCCCCACCAACCGTCTGTCTTGTTTGTTTCTCTTGACTGAGTTTTTACTTATGTTTAGCACCCATACTCACTGTCAGTGCTGTCTCAAAAAACCTCGAAGGGGAAAACCTAGAAGGGCTTCTGCTCAAGCTTGCTCTGTACCACGTCCTTGCTGCCTGTGTGTTCCTGCGGGGTTCCTGGGAGGACAGTGCACACTCGGTCAGTCGTTAGACAAATGTCCACCATCCCTGTGTGGTGATGCTCGGTGTCATGGAGTGAAGTCTTATCCCTCCTCACCATTCTCTGGCTTGCAGCAGGAGGCGACAGGCACCTCTCAGCTCCATGGAGGACAGTAGCTCTGTGATGTGCTTGTGGTTTCAGATGTGGGTGGCCCGTGTCCGCCTGCTGAGACTTATCTCCTGGATCAGGTAAGGGGCTTTGCAGTTCACACGAGGACAGTTGGCAGTAAAGTCACCTCCTGGCTGGGGTTGCCTGCGACTCTCTATGGCCCTGAGAAGATGCACCTCAGAAGGTGAGTCTGTGTTTAGGGCCCCCCTCTTCTCACGTTAATGTGAGCTTCAGGAGGCAGAGAGGTACTGTGACCCGGTGACGTGGGTGACAACCTCCTTTGACGTTGCCTAGTGCACTGGTCTCAACCGTCTCCCAGAGGTGGCATCTTTGCAGAGATATTATGAAATGACAGAATGCAGTGTTCAGGGCTGGGGTAGGGAGTGAGGGTGATGGCAGTGTGTCCATGCTCTGAAGTGATAGAGCGAAGGACAGCAAGTTTGTCAGGACCTATTGCTGATTGTGGAAAAAGGTTCGCTTCTTTGATTGAGCTGACTTTTGGGGGGAACAAAACCTAACAGCGTAGGCCCAGGGTTGGTAAAGTCCCTCTAAACCCCCAGATCTTTGGAAAGCTTCATGGTAGAAGAGGCTATGGGAGGCAGTGCATGTGGGTGGAATTCCAGAAGGTTAGCTCGGTGGGGTTGGGAGTGGGGAGAGGCGGGCGTGTGGTGTGTGGGTGAGCGGCATTCTATTTCCGGGTTACTGGGCTTCAGGAGGCTGTTTGGCTGGGACTCCCCCTTTCTTCCCTAATTTGATCGTCCCAGGACACTGATGCTCTCGGCTTACTCTTGGCCAGGGCTCAGCCTCCTAGGAGTAAACTATAACCTAACTCCCACGATGGTGAAAAGTCCTGGATACCCCCAGGGGCAGGGTGGCTTTGGTAGGGCATGGGAGGACATTTTTGTTAAGGAGTTGGGCTGGTGCAAGAGACGTGCATTATCAGGACCTCGCCCATCTGGATTAGTCAACCTTGCCTGCAGGAGGCTTCGGGGAGGCCCCTGCCAGTGCAGGGCATAGGAGGCACTTCCTCACGAAGGCCGAGGGAGCAGCGGGGCACCGTTTCCTCCCACCCGCCCACCCTTCAAGTGCACAGTGTCAGTACATCTGCTTGAGCCCTGCCTTGGCCGGGACCTCTTGTTCGGATGCTGAGAGACACAGCTAGCCGAGCCTGGGCACAGTCGTCTCATCAGGCAAGGAAGCTAGGCTGGAAGGTGGGCAAGCGCTTTAGGATGGGTAAAGAAGCCAGTTGGAGGGACGGAGTAAGAATGCCAGGAGAAGCTCCCTGGCCACCTCCCCACCAGCTTCCCGGTGCTATTCAGAGCTGCACCCTTCTTTTCTTCCCTGGTACACCCACCACTTCTGGGTCCGGCCTTGTCTGAGGCCAGCCAAGTGTGCCGTCCTTCCTGCAGGAAGTATGTGGGAGGGTGCTTCTAGGGGGCTTCCTTCTTGGCCCCTCATCTAGACTCCTTCCGGTCTGTCCCTTGGTCCTCACCCACTTGGTCTGCTGGCGCCATCCTTCCAGTTCTTACCATCTCCACTCCGCCAGCATCATCAGTGTCCTCACAGGCCCTGTGCATGGCAGGATGCCCCTGGTGACAGAGAAGGTCCTTACACCCCGGGGGGCAGTTTCCAAAGGGGAAGCTGGATCCTGTGCCCACCCCCAGCCCCATTTTCTGGTACAGCTTCCATATGCCACAGGCTCCTGCTGCTGCTGGAGAGAGGGGGGTGTCTCCCTCCAGAGAGAAGACACTGCTGGACAAGGTTCACCTAAAGAGCAGCCTCCTTCCATTCGCCTCCATTTCTGTGGGCTTTGTGCGTGGGCAGGAGAATAGGGAGTTCCCCCACCCCTGGTAAGACAGAGAGCAGGGCCTGGGGATATAACTCAGTTGGTAGGTGCATGCCTAGCGTGCACAAGGCCCTGGGCTCAATAGCCAGTACAGAGAAAAGAAAAGAAAAGAAGAGATGGAGGGATGGTTTAGTGGTTTAGGGCATTTGCTGATGGCGGTGGTGGTGCGCACCTTTAATCCCAGCACTCAGGAGGCAGAGGCAGGTGGATCTCTGAGTTTCAAGGCCAGCCTGTTTTACAAAGTGAGTTGTAGGATAGCCAGAGCTGTTACACAGAGAAACCCTGTCTCGAGGGGAAATATAACCTGGAATGCAGTTCAGTGGTAGAGTATTACAGTACCTCATGAGTGCATGTACACACACACACACACACACACACACACACACACACACACCACACAGAGCAGGGCTTGGCTGTGGCTTCTTGTAGAGTACTTACTTAGCTCTGTTCTTGACCACAACTGTATTGTTGTTGTGATTAGTATCATCATTTTTTTTTTTTTGAGACAGGGTCTTGCTCTGTAGCCCTGCCTAGCTGACCTGGAACTCACTATGTCTCCCAGGTTGAACAGGATTCAAGATAATCACCCTGTCTCAACCTTTGGTGTTTTGCCTGCATGTATGTATGTCTGTGTGAGGGTATCAGATCCCCTAGAATTGGAGTTACTGACAGCTGTGAGCTGCCATGTGGGTGCTAAGAACTGAACCTGGGTCTTTTGGAAGAGCAGCCAGTGTTCTTAACCGCTGAGCCATCTCTCCAGCCCCTATATACCTATATTTATATAGCTATATGGTTCTGTGCAGCAATAGGTAGAGGGAGAACGCACTTGAAGGGAAGATGGTTTGTGGCATGTGCCATACAGCACCAAGTAGCCCTCTGCCACTTGGCCAGCTCCCATGCTGGTAGCCAACTCTGGTCAGGGAGGGTGGAGGGCAAATCCTGTATGGAGATCTTCCTCTGTGTCAAAGGCAGAGGCCAGTTTTTAGGACAACCTATCCATCATAGTGGCCCAGAAAATCAGGGCAGGTAGGCGAACAGGGTCAGACTTGAGTCTCAGAACATAGAAGAGGCGGGGCTTTAATCCAGTCTAATGACTCTAGCTTGTGTCAAGTTGACATAGAATTAACCAGGATAGACCCTGCCTCAAAATAAAAAGTGAAAAAGAGGACCTGGAATGCAGCTCAATGGTAGACTATTAAAGTTCCTTGTGGGGGGCCGAAGAGATGGCTCAGCAGTTAAGAGCACTGACTACTCTTCCTGAGGACCCGGGTTCAATTCCCAGCACCCACTTGGCAGCTCACTACTGTCTGTAACTGCAGTTCCTGGGGACCCGAAACCCATGGCAAAACACCAATGCACATAAAATAAAAATAAGTAAATTATTAAAAAAAAGTACCTTGTGCATGCATACACACACACACACACACACACACACACACACACACACACACACACA
>CABHPP010145984.1:5350-27379 GCA_902168425.1 Peromyscus attwateri | reverse complement strand
TCCCACAGGGACGCCTCCCACAGGGGACACTTCCCACAGGGGACACTTCCCACAGGATGCCTAGCACAGGACACCTCCCACAGGGACGCCTCCCACTGGGTGCCTCCCACAGGGTGCCTCCCACAGGGGACGCCTCCCACAGGGGACACCTCCCACAGGGGACACCTCCCACAGGTTTGCCTAGCACAGGGGACACCTCCCATGGGGTGGCTAGCACAGGCCCTACAGTTGAGTCTTTTGCAGGTTGGCCGTTGGAGAGGATGGCAGTGAAGCAGGTCCTGGGCCCCTGGTTCCTGGTCTACAGCTGCGTCAATTCTTGTCTCTGCTGGGGAGTCTCTGTCCCAGAGCGCGGAGCAGGTGAGCGTTGGACGCCATATCTCCCTGAGGTGGCCAGATAGAGAGTTAGGGGAGTTGGGGACAAGCTGTCATCTGTAACAACCCTGAGAAAAACATGGACCCAAACATTGCTGGAACCTGTCCTCTAGTGTCCCACTATCTCCCACCCCACAAAGCTCTGAGGTCTGACTGGTCCTGGTACCATGGTCAAAACCCAGCCATTCCCAAGCCTCCTATTCTGCCCCTGACACATTCTCTTGGGACTTTGGAGTCTGTCTGGTTAGATCCTCCCCACCTACCTCAGCGCTGCCTCGAGGCCCTACTGTGTGCTCCTACCATCCCCATCCCCAGGGCCGCAGGCTGGGACATTCACCTGCCTCAGCAACAGTCTTTTCAGGATTGACTGCTCCTGGTCGACTCCAGAGCTGGGCCTGGAACCCAGGGCCTGGCTCCTCTTCACCAGGTGAGGATGGAGGGCCAGGTTGCTTGGGGAGGGTACAGGGTCCTCGTGGTGGCGGCATCCATGCTAACACTCGGTCTTTCCAGTAACCAGATGACGGACATCAGGCACAGGTGTACCTTCTGGGACAGTGTGTGTACCCTCACGCTGCCTCCTGAGGAGGTGCTGGTGCCAACCGATAACTTCACCATCACTTTGCACCGCTGCGTCATGGGGCAGGAGCAGGTCAGCTTGGTGGACTCACAGTTCCTGCCGCGGAGACACGGTGAGTGGGACAGCCCTGCCAGCAGTGGCCTTGCTGCTTGGCTCTGAGGTTGTGGCCTTGAGCCTTTGGCTCTGCCTGAGAATCCTTGCCAAGCAGGACTTGAAGCAGATCGGACCCTGGAGAGGGGGCGTAATGGCTGCCTCAGGGCCAGGGTTCCGGCAAAGACATGAAAAGACATGGCCAGGTGGGGTTAGACACTACAGTCCGAGCTACTGGAAATGCACTTCAGTCAGAGCAGGAATTACTCCGGGAGGGCACCAGGAAGAACTTCCAGCAGCCAATTGTGAAAGAACTCATCTTGCTGCCAGGACTTAAGGAAGTCATTGACTGCCTTTCCCCAAGGGGCTTTCCTAAATTAGTCTTCAAATGAGGTCCCTGGCCTGAAGGAGCCCTGACCATGACTTCTTGGCGATGTTCTTGGTCCCAGTTCTGGCCATGCTGAGGGTCCCAATGGTAGCCGCAGCCTCACTGGGCCCTTCTCATTTCAGTTAAGCTGGACCCTCCCTCGGATCTGCAGAGCAATGTCAGCTCCGAGCGCTGTGTCCTGACCTGGAGCATCAATTTTGCTCTGGAGCCCTGGAGCACACTCTTCAGCTATGAGCTGGCCTTCAAGAAGCAGGAAGAGGCCTGGGAGGTAACAGGGTGGTAGCTCCCTGAGGTCTCTCTCCTGGGACTGGCTAGAGTCAGTGGTGAGAACCGATGGAGTCAGAGTTCGATGTGCATGTGTGTGCTGTCTACATACAAGCCTATGCTTGTGTGTGTGTCTATGAACATAGTGTGTGAGTGTGCCTGTTTGTACATGTGTGTTTGCATGTGTGTGAGTGTGTCTTTGCTCTATGCTTATATGGGTGAATGCATACTGGAGAGAGTGCATAAATGTGGTGAGTGTGTACCCATAGATGTGTATAAATATGTGCAAGTGGGCTTGTTGGTACATGTGTGTTCATTCTTTGGGACCCTGCACTCAGTCAAATGCCCCCAACCCTGCAGGAGGCCCGGCACAAGGACCATATTGTTGGAGTGACCTGGCTCAGCCTTGAAGCCGTCGAACTGAATCCTGGTTCCATCTACGAGGCCAGACTGCGCGTCCAGATGACTTTGTCGGAGGAGGATGGGGACACGGCAGAGGGGGAGTATTATAAGAGCCACTGGAGTGAGTGGAGTCAGCCAGTGTCCTTCCCTTCTCCCCGGAGATGGAGACAGGGTAGGTGCTGGGTGGTGGCTGCCTTGTCACAGGCCGGGCCGAGTCTCTGTTCCTTGGGTCTTTCCTTTTGCCTCTCCTCCATTTCATCAACCTACAGCCCTCCCCTTGTTTCTGAGATGTGTGAGGATTCATAGCTAGTGGCCACCATTAGGAGCAAGGGTGTCCAGGATTGCTCACTGGCTGATACTTCTGTCTGAGGCTGGACAAGACCTGGGTTTCCTTTGTGAGTGTTGGGCTGACCCTATGTGCGGTGATGACCATCAGTCATATGGCAGATGGGAAGGGAGGGGTTTAGATGAGATCACCCCAGGAACATCAGAGGTGTGACACAAACCCCAAGGCCCGTCGTAGACCCCTTCTGCTTTGACTCAGAGAACTAATGGCGGCTTTTTTTTTTTTTTGCCATGTGGACTGAGGGGAACATCCTGGCACTGAGGCTGCTGACAGCCATGGACTCTTTCTGCCCCCAGGTCTCCTGTTCTCGTCCTGGCCTTGGTCGAATAGCATCCTGGTCACTGTGTCCATCTTTCTTCTGCTGACCGGCCTTATCCACCTTCTGTTCAAGCTGTCACCTAGGTAGGTAGGCCGTGCATGTGGATATGAGTGTGAGTGTGAGTGTGAGTGTGTGTGTGTGTGTGTGTGTGTGTGTGTATGTGTGTGAATTGTGGGCATGCATGCATGTAAGTGTGCTGGGGTACACGTGTATTAGTAGGTGTGTGTGAGACTGGGGAACCACAGCTGCCTGTTGATGGCACAGATGTTATCCCTGGAGCTATCGGCTTCATCTGAGAGGGCACAGCTGGTTGCTTCCAGGCCCTGAACCCACTATTGGAGATCAGTCTGCAAAGGACACAAGCCATGGTGTAAATATGGGCGTTAACCAGAGAGGCTACAGCGATCCACATGGGCTCCTGTTCTGGGATTTGTCCAGAGGTTTTGTTTATTTATGGAGGCTAGGATGAAATGATAGGCATGTGTTGCTGTGCCTAGTAGCCCTTTGAGGCCAGGCTGGATGTAGCGGGCTGGCATCTGTAGGGAGAAAGGAGTTCCAGTCTTGGCAGTGACCTTAAGCTTTCTGGGTTGTCACATTGGGAAAGGCTTCTATCTGGGTCCCTTCGGTCCTGACTTTTCTATTTTGGCTTCAGGGTTGTGGGGGTCCCTGAACCTAAGTCCCTGTTCAGGGCACCATCTGTGAGAGGCCAGCTCCCACCTTTTCAAAGGTTCCTATGAGGAGGAGAGAGGAATAAGTAACTTTTAGATAGAAAGATAGCGGAGAGGAGACAGACAGAAACACAGGACAGCTTCGGGAGGACCTGGATCAAAATCCACCGACCCCTTCTGCCTCTTCAAAAGGGCTTTTTATAACAATGTCAAGGGGTGGGGCAAAAGACCTCCTCCTTGCTAGATCAAAGCACACCGCACAGCCAAGTGCAGACCCTTCCACACACCTGGTAACAACGCCCGAGGTCCAGTCATTCCCCTGTGCAGCCCTGCTGGGTAAAGCAAGCTCAGCTCTCACTAGGAAACCTCTGGGGGTCTCCACACAGGGTGAAGAGGATCGTCTACCAGAATGTCCCCTCCCCAGCAGCCTTCTTCCATCCTCTCTACAGCGTGTACAACGGGGACTTCCAGGTGTGTGCAGGGGAGCGTCAGGGAGGCGGGGTCAGGTGTGGCACGACAGGGGCAGACCTAGAAATCTGCCTTGTGCTAGCAGCGTTTGGGCTTAGACTGGGGGCACTAGCAAGCGTGGGGGCCTTGTCTATGCGCTGAGCCTCTTTTGTATATACAGTAGACTTACATTTGTACTCCACCTCTAATGGGCACATATTTTTCTGTATTTATGGGATGGTGTTATGGGTCGGCTTTCCAGAGCACAGCAGTGATGGACTGTGAGGTAGATACAGGGGACATTTTGTGGAGGCTCCTAGTCCCGCTGAGAGACAGCATTTTTGGGGAGGCTCATCCCTCCTGTTGCTCCACGGAGGCTCCAGACTGTGTCTCTAGATTTGTGTGTCGCTGAATTTAGGGGATGCCCATATGTGTCTCTGTTGGATGGCCCCGGAGAGCATTCTGTCATGGCTTTGTTTTGTCTCTGGTGCCTGTCACATCTTTCCCGTTCTTTTGGCACCTGGTTCAGGATGCCATGAGTCCGTGGCCTCAGCTGAGGGGGGCACTGAGGGGTCTAAAACAGCTCAGCGTTTCACACGTGGGAGGAGGGTAGAGTGCGTTGGCACGGGCACTGCTTGGCTCTGGGAGTGCATGTTAGAGCTTCCTGGAGAAGATCTGGGCTGTGCAGGGGGAGGCTGCTGCTCCCAGAGTGAGTCCCAAACATGCTGCCCGAGCCTTTCTCCTACCCCTTGCTCTGATGCAGACCTGGACAGGGGCCCATAGAGCCGGACCACAACCAAGACAGCATGGTGACAGCACTCCATCAGGAGGCTCAGAGTCCAGCATCTGGGAGGCCGTCACAACGCTCACCTACAGCCCAGCATGCCCTGCGCAGTTTTCCAGCCTGGAGTGGGAAGGCACAGGCCCTGGCTTCCCAGGGCCCCCAAGCTTAGAGCATGTGCTGCCATCAGGGTGCCTGGAGTTGGAAGGACAGCCATCTGCCTACCTTCCCCAGGAGGTCTGGGCCCCTATGGGCTCTGTCAGGCCCCCTCCTCTAGACTCAGACGGACGCGGCAGCGACTATTGCATCTTGGACTATTGTGACGAGGGCCACCCCTCAGCATTGCCTGAACACACCCAGACCCCTGAGCTCACACCTGCTCAGCCTGTGGCCCTTCCTGTGTCCAGCAGGGCCTGACATTTACCGAGGGATGTGAGCATTTTCCTCTCTTCTACTCTCGGATGGCACCAGCCTGTCTCAGCCAGATTCACCATTTGTTTTGGGAGGTGAACTAAAGATTCTGGGACTGGCCCTCGGGTGGGCGTGGAACTCCAGAGAGGAGGCAGCTGTGTATTGGTCAGAGGCTGTGTGGATAGAAGCAGCAGGCTGTTCCTCACTGCTCTGCTCTGCCCTGTGGCGGGGAGGCCTCCACACTCAGTATCTCAGCATCAGGCTTCCCTCTCTCCTCTTTCTGGCTTTGTCCCAGTCCTGAAAAGAGGGAGTGACAGAGTTAGCCTGGGCCAAGGGGACACCGCTGAGACAACATGAACAGGTGAAGTGTGTCCTTTTTCTGTCCCTTCCCGAGGTGCCTTCCCCACTAAGACTGAAAGTGATGTTTTTGACTGTTCCAGACTATGGGTGGCTGAGGTTGGGGGAATGGTGGAGCTTTGAGCAAGTGGGGTTGTCCATCTCTGAGATCAGCAGGATGGAGCCTCACTGAATGGTTCAAAGAAGTCTTACCCATCTGTATGAATTACTTTTCTGTTGCTGTGATAACACACCACGACCAAAAGTGACTTACAGAAGAAAGAATTTATTTTGGTTTAAGGGTCCAGAGGGATAGGAATACATCACGGTGCAGAGGCGTGGCGGCCAGTGGCAGGCGCAGGAGCAGGAAGCCGAGAGCTCACATCTTAACCAAAAGCATGAAGCAGAGTGAGCTGAAGTGACCTTTTATTCGCCAAGCAAGGCTCCACCTCCCGAAGGTTCCACATCCTCTCCAAACCACACCACCAAATGAGGACTAAGTGTTCAAATATCTGAGCCTATGGGGACGTTCTCATTCAAACCACTACACTCCCTTCTACCCCCAACCTTCTGCTGTTCCTGGGAGGGAAACTGAAGCGAGGGCCACTCGATGAAGATGGACGTGACTGTTCCTCAGCAGCTGTGGCCTGTGAGGGGCACCGATACCCCACTGCCTTGTGGGGCAGTCTGGAGGGAATGATGGGTAGACAGAATCTGACTGTTATTTTCCTAGGCCTGCCCTAACAGAGTGCCAGGGACCGGGTGGCTAATACTATAGATTCATTTTCTCTCTGCTCTGAAGTTCAGGGGTCTGGAACGGAGATGCCAAGAAGGCCATGCTCCCCTTGGGGGAAGGGTTGGTTTCAAGTCTTGCTTCACATTACTTCCTTCTGAGCAACCTCTTCTGTACTGAGACTAGATGCTGTGCTGGCAGAGTCTGCCTTAGACCCTTGCGTGCAAGCAGAGATTGTGATCCAGTGGGCAGAAACTTGGGCGGAGCAGGTAGACACGCTTGTACAGATTTGGGGCCTTAAGGCACTGACCCATCAGGAGTCCTCCTGATACTCTGAGGTTTTTTTAAAGGGTAAGCATGGAAACAATGGTGTGAACTGTGAAGATGATGTCTGAGGCCAGAACAGTGTGCAAGGGATAGCCAAACTACGGCATGGGGGGCACGGTGAGCGGGCGGGCACGGTGAGTGGGTGGGCACGGTGCAGCGTTGTGGGGTCAGAGCTGGTGTTCCGGGAGGGCTCACAACGCTGACCCCAGAGAAAGTGTTGGCGCTCAGGCTCATCCGTGGCATGATGGCCTACTTAGAACTGAGAGAGCTGGAGTCCCCCTCCAATGCAGTTCCCCGCCTCACCTGTGCTGGCATGCAGAGATTTTAAAACAAGGATCAGGTTATTTAGAATAAGTACTTCAGTGGAATAAAAATTTCTAAGAGGAGATTAAAAATTTTATCTTTTAAATTTTATTTTAAAATATATCTTTCATTTCAGTAATTACCTTTTTTGTAGAGACACAGTGTATACACCTACATAAATACTATTCTGGTCTTTACCATTCTTTTCCTCTTCTTTTTATTTTTTTGGTTTTTTTGAGACAGGGTTTATCTGTGTAGCTCTGGCTGTCTTGGAACTCACTTTGTAGATCAGGCTATCCTTGAACTAAAGTTTGTGTGTTTTGTAGGTCATGGAATGACCTGTGAAAACAATTAAAGACTAATTTCACAAAAGGCTATTTAAAATTCTGGACTCTGGGGCTTTTTATTATATTCCTGTAACATCATTCCCATGACCATCGCAGCTCTTACAAAAAGAAGTAAGATGTAGTTGATGAAAGTAATTGTCACCAGTTATTTCCAGGTATAGTAACTAACCCTGGCAATGGTTACTAGGCAGCTACCATACCATTTGCCTGGGTGTGTGATTAACATCTGTTACTTAGAAGCTTGAAGAAAGATGGAAGAGCTTAATGTCTGTGGCAATCCAGTCAAAATACAAAAGTAACAGCTCATTAGAAAGATTCACTTTGGTAGGCATAGTGGAGTACACCTTTAATCCCAGGACTTGGGAAGCAGGGGCAGAGCATCGCTGAGTTCGAGGCCAGGCTGGTCTACGGAGTGAGTTCCAGGACAGCTGGGGCTACACAAATAAACCCTGTCTTGAAAAAGCAAAAAAAACAAAAACAAAAACAAACAAACAAGCAAAACAAAGCGAAATTAAAAAAAAACCCAAACCAAACAACAACAAAAACAAGATATTCCCAAAACAGAACAAAAAACAAAAAACAAACAACAACAAAGACAAACCAACCAAACAAAAAACCCCAAAGAGGAAAGATTCGTTTTTTATTTAATGAAAATGCACATAATCTGAACAAAGCCTTTCAGAATCCACGCTCCGGTCTCTGTCATATAGAGATGACAAATTCTCAGGAATGGCTCTTGTTTGGTTATAACTCTGTGAGAGTGTTTTCCTCCAGGGTCCAAGAGTGAGGATATCATATCGAGAAACCTGAGATACATAATACAATTAGGTCATTTTAGAGGTGAGTGTCTGCATAATTGTCTGATGTCTGTGATGATCTATTTCCACGGCAACTGATGGCAGCTGGAAAAGTTTAAGTGGTAAAGGTTTTTCTGGGCTGGGGATGTGGCTCTCAGGTAGACCGCTTATCCAGCAGGTGAGGCCCTCGTTAGTACTGTAACAAAGTGTCCATATTCCTGCCTGTATGCTTTTCATCTCCAGTAGCAATTAGCTTAGGGTCTGAAGTGTGAGCAAAGGCTCTCTATACTCCTTACATCTTTGAATAAGTATTTTGTCTTATAAATATATATTTGCTTTTCTTTCATGTGTGCATTTGAAACTAAAGTCTTTTTATTTTTTTCATTAAAAAAATGTTTTGTGAATGGATGTTTTGTCTGCATGTATGTCTATGCACCATGTTTTTGCAGTGCCCTCAGAGGCCAGAAGAGGGCGTCAGGTCTCCCAAGGTGAGGCACTATGTGGGTGCTGGGAATCAAATCCTGGTCCTCTGGAAGAGCAGCTGGTGTCTCTAAACCAAGGAGTCATCTCTCCAGCCCCAAAGAGGCCTTTACAGTCAGTATAGCTATAAGAATTCTTTCCAGAATGAACTCCGATGTCAGAAGATTTACACTTTTATTAAAGGTGTTACCCCATCTCTCCCATTTGCAGGGGTCCTCTCCAGTACAAATCCTGTGATGTTCTGTAACACTTCAACACTTACCACATTCCTAACATTTGTGGGGTTTCCTCCAGCCTGAACGCCGATGTTCAGGACTGAACTGAACATCGGCGTTCAGTTCAACTGAACACTAGCTAAAGGATTTCACATTCTCTCTTTTTGAGACAGGGTTTCTCTGTGTAGCCTTGACTGTCCTGGAACTTGCTCTGTAGACCAGGCTGGCCTCGAACTCAGACATCCACCTGCCTCTGTCTCCCAAGTGCTGGGATCAAAGGCCTGCATCACTACTGTCTGTCTAGATTTTCACATTCTTTACATCTGTGGAGTCTCTCTCTTGTGTGGACTCTCTGGTGTTTAATAAAACATGAACAATATTAAAAACCTTTGCCATAGGCTGTAGAGATGGCTCAGTGGTTAAGAACAGTTGCTGTTCTTCCAGAGGACCTGAGTTTGATTCCCAGCACCCACATCAGTTAGCTCACAACTGTCTGTAACTCAAGCTCCAAGGATATCTGCCTTCCTCTTCTGGCCTCATCCATCATCCAGACACATGTGGTGTGTGCTCAAACATACATACACATACACACCCCCCCCACACAGTAAAATAAAACATAAAAAAATTGTCAAATTCTTCAAATTTGTAGGGTTCCTCACTAGGTGAGTTTTCTAGTATTTTCTAAGGCTTGAACTGTGGTTAAAGGTTTTCCACATTTTTTACACCTGTGGCGTCTCTCTCCACTATGGATTTTATGTCGTTTATGATGTTATGAGTGTGAGCAAATGCTTTGCACACTCACTACATTCATAGGGTTTCTCTCCCATGTGAACTCTGTTGTCTAAGGCTTGTCCAGCAGGTAAAAGGTTATCACATCCTTTGCATCTGTATGGCTTCTCTCCATATTAATAATTCTCTGATACTGAGTAAGGGTTGAGCCATGGCTAGTAACTTTGCCACATTCTTTACCTCTGTAGGGTTTCTCTCTGTGTGTGGATTCTCTGCAGTCTTGTAAGGGCTGAACAACATACTTTGTATTTGTCCGGTTCTGTCTAGTGTGAACTCTTAGTAGGTTTGAACTTTGAAACAAAAGCTTGGTCATAGTCTACCCTCTCGAAAGACTGACCCTGAGTGTGAGCACATTAAAAAATAATAAGTTTTGATGGCTGATGAAAGTTTTTTTTTTTTTAGAGGTTCTTTGAAAAATCAGTGTACTGATATTTAGTAGGATTTGAGCTGTTGTCAAAGTTGTTATAGATTTTGTTACATTGATAAGTATCCTTTGCAATATAAATATTCTTGCAATTATTTAGATTAGATCCATTAATAAAAGCTTCCCTGTTTTCTTTGCATGTGTATTGGATTTTCTGAGTATCCATATCTTGGAAAATCCACATCATTATTAATTTTTTATTTTCATGTGTGTGGGTGTTCGGCCTGCATGTATGTCTGTGCACCAGGATCATGTAGTGCCTAAGGAGGCCAGAAGAGGGCGTCAGGTCCCTGAAACTGGAGTTACAGACAGTTGTGAACCATTATGTGTAACATGAATCTTGGGATTAAAGGTGTGTGCCACCATGCTTGGCTCTGTTCCCAGTGTGGCCTTGAACTCACAAAGATCCAGATGGATCTCTGCCTCCTGAGTGATAGGATTAAGGGTGTGTGCCATCACTGTCTGGCCTCTATGTCTAATCTAGTGGCTGGCTCTGTCCTTTGATCCCCAGATAAGTTTTTTGGGGTGCACAATATATGACCACAACTATGTGGGTGCTGGGAATCAAACCCCAGTCTTCTGCAAGAGCAGCGAGTGTACCTTCTGAGCCATCTCTCTAACTCCTGCCATCTGAGTGTTGGTGAACTGATAATGGGTGTGTAGCAAACGTCCCACATTTATTACGGTTGTTTATCTGGGCACAGGAAAGACCCGGTGTGCTGACGGCAGGCTGAGAACTCTCCCCTGTTTCTGAATCTCTTGTCTACAGAAATGCTTGAGTGGAAGGTGATCCCAATGACACATTGTTCAAACTATTAGCTAAAGGGACTGGGGTCCTGTTATAGATTCCCGAAATTCCATTTTAGAGGAAGAGTATGTTGCGAAAGCTGCTGTGGCTATTTCCTTCTCCAAACATGGCCCATCGAAGCTAAACTGGCCAGACGTGAGCTTTTTTCTAACATATTTTCTGCTGTTGGTTCTATTAGCAGTGATACTTTTGCTCTGGTTAGCAGCCAGGCCTTGCTTATGTCCACCACGAAGGGAGTTTTGACCATGGTGCTCACCCTTCAGTGTGACCTGTCAAGGCCACACTGTTCCAGGTCTCCCCACCTCGGGAAGGGATGTTCTATGCTCTGTTCTTGAGAAAAGTCTTGGGCATAATTAGGAGACAGGACTGAAAGACACTGAAGCCACAGATCATCGCACTCAGTAGGCGTGGATAGGTGCAGCCTCGTGTAAACGAGGAGAAATCTCTGAGCTTCCCGTTTCCTCAGGAGCAGTGGAAGCGAGGAACTCACACACAGCTGTGGCTTTCTGGGGTGGGGTGGGGTGGGAGGGGGGCGGCTGCCTCTGTCTGCCTGAGCACAAGTCGAGAAGAGATGACTGGCAGATTTTGGGTGATATGAGAGGCTCCAACGATCTCTAGACTAGATGAACGCTGGGTGAAGGTAAGTAACCCAGAGAAATGGGGGTCAAATAACTTGTTTCCAGATTAAACAGATATTGAAAAACTGCCATCTGCAGCATGTTTGGAGTATACGAATGGTTAAAAAAGCTAACGCTAGCCACTCAGCACTTGCTTTGTATAGTTATCACCTGGTGCTTAGAACGCTCTGCGTCCACTCTGTCAGCACCTCTCCTAAAAGTGTTTCTTCTAGCCAGGCGGTGGCGGTGCACACCTTTGATCCCAGCACTCGGGAGGTAGAGGCAGATGGATCTATGAGTTTGAGTGCAGCATGGTCTACACAGCAAGTTCTAGGGCAGCTAGGGCTACACAAAGAAACCCTGTCTCAAAATTTTTTTAAAACTGATTTTCTGTGTATAAGTGTTTTTCCTGCATGCTTGTGTGTGCATGTGTGTGTCCTGTGTCACAGAGGTCGGAAGAGGGAATCAGACCTTTTGGGTCAGATGGCTGGGAACCACCGTCTGGGTGCCGGGAATATAACCCAGGTCCTCTGCAAGAGCAGCAAGTGCTCTCAACTACTGAGCCAACTCTACAGCTCCATTGCTTTGGTTATTTTTTAAAAGATTATTTTATTTTTATGTATATGAGTATTGGCATGTACGTATGTATACCGTGTGTGTGCCTGATGCCTTCAGAGGTGAGAAGGTGTCAGATTCCGCGGAACCGAGGGTACAGGTGGTTGTGAGCCGCCATGCAGGTCTGAGAGGAGAGTAAGTACCACCCAGGTCTTCTGGGAGAGTAAGTACTCTTAACCACTGAGCTGTCTGTCTCTCCAGCCCTATTAGCTCTTCTAAGTAATACGATATATTACACATACTCAGCAAGGTGAACAAATCTCTTGGCCTTCTTGTGCATGGGTCACTAAAGTTTGTCGTTTTTGACCAATATCACCCTGACATACCAAAATCCTTAGCCACTTGTAACCTTCCTCCCGTTTGTTTCTACTCATCTTTCCATTCATGGACACTGAAGTTGACTCCATCATACCTGAGACAAATAAGAGGTATCTCAACCCTGACCATTAACGTCTGTTGCCTACATTCAGTAGTGGGATTATCCGACTCTCCAGTCATTCCATTTTTTTTTTTGAGACAGGGTTTCTCTGTGTAGTTTTGGCGCCTGTCCTGGATCTTGCTCTGTAGACCAGGCTGGCCTCGAACTCACAGAGATCCGCCTGGCTCTGCCTCCGGAGTGCTGGGATTAAAGGTGTGTGCCTCCACTGCCCGGCTGGCATTCCATTCTTAATGCTTTGAGAAATTTCCATCTTATTATCCTTAACTTTCCTTATGGGAGGTCCTGCTGATTGGTTTTCAAAAGCACAAATGTTGATGGAAGGTAACACAGCATCCCCGCCGAGAGTCACGATACAAGGGAACAGCAGCGGCGACAAGGAAACACTAAGACCGGTCACTAGGACACTAAGTTTCATGGACTACTTAAAGAATTAAAAATAACCATTTGAAAGATGCTCAAGGAGCTGAAACACAGAAAACTGAATAAAATGAAGACTCTAAACCAGGAAATAAACAGTAAATAGAAGCAAGCAGGAGTTAATTGTACAGGCAACATGTCAGTAAGAAGTAATGGAGAAGAAATGGGAAATGAGGTGGAGAAAATAAAAATTCAAGAGCCTTGGGCTGGCGAGATGGTTCAGCAGTTAAGAGAACTTACTGCTCTTGCAGAGGACACAGGTTTGATTCCTATCACCCACTTTGTCTGCTAACAACTTCCTGTATCCTGCCCCAGGGAGATCTGATGCTTCTGGCCTCTGTGGGGTCTGCACTCATGTGTGCATACCACTTCCGTCTTAGTTACGTTCTCTTGCTGTGAAGAGACCAAGGCAACACTTATGAAGGAGAGCATTTCATTAGGGGCTTGCTTACAGTGTGGACCAGTGCTTCTCAACCTTCCTAATGCTGCAACTCTTTAACACAGTCCCTCATGTGATGGTGACCCCAACCATAAAATTTTCATTGCTACTCTATAACTGTAATTTTGCTATTGTTGTGACTCATAATGTAAATACCTGTGTTTTTTGATAGTCTTAGATGCCCCCCGTGAAAGGGTCATTTGACCCACAAAGGGGTCTCAACCCACAGGTTGAGAACTACTGGTTTAGAGGTTTAGTCCATGATCATCATGGCAGGAAGCAGACAGGCATGGTGCTGGAGCAGTAGCTGAGAGCTTTACATCATGGTCTGCAGGCAGCAGGCAGAGAGAGACATTGGGCCTGGCATGGACTTTTGAAACCTCAAAGCCACCCTCAGTGACACACTTCCTTCAACAAGGCCACACTTCCTAGTCCTTCCCAAACAGTTCTATGCCCTGGTGACTAATCATTCACATGTATGAGTCTGTGTGGGCCATTCTCATTCAAACCACACCATCCCACACATACACATAACTAAAACTAAACTAAAATCTGAAGAAATTCAAGGAGATTTAAAGAGAGATGCGAAATGAAGCAGAGGCATATTATATCTAGGTTCCACAAGTCACAGTCAGAGGGAGGGTCTTGACATGTCCCAGGCCAGCAAGATGGCTCATTGGGTAGAGTGTGGGGACACACACACACACACACACACACACACACACACACACACACACACGCATTAAAAAGAGGTCTGGAGAGATGGCTCACAGTTAGGAGCGCTGGCTGCTGCTTTGCTTACAGACGCCCACACGGTGGCTCCTAACAGTCTGGAACTGCAGTCCCAGGAGACCCTGTGTCTCCTTTTGGTCTCCACCGGCACCAGGCATGCTCATAGAGTACCGTAGCACAGAGAGGAAGAACACCCACACCCACACACTGCAAGAAATCTACCCTCTTCCTCTCCTTCCCTCCTCCTCCTCCACCGTGCAGTGGACCCCTGACTCTCCTTCTTCTCGCCATGTCTTCTCTCAAGACTTTCAGAATCAAGCGATTCCCGGCCAGGAAACAAAAGCAAAATCGTCCTGTTCCTCAGTGGATTCGGATGAAAATGGTAACAAAATCAGGTACAACTCCAAGAGAAGACACTGGAGGAGAAAAAGCGTGGTCTGGAAGGATTCACACAACGGCAAGACAGTGTATACTGAATTGTGGGTCATCAAGCAATCCTACCACATGGAGTTCAACATTTTAACCCGGAGACTTGGTCGTGTTTAAGTTGGGGGAGTGGTTTGTCCAGTAATAAAATGTAGAACCTTTTAAACTGCTAAAAAAAAAAATCTGCCCAATTGCACAAAACTCATGAGTATATTTCGAGATGATATTGTTTGTGGGGTTTTAAAAATGACACTATGAGACACATTTAAGGGGAAAAATGAAAAGAAAAGCTACAGTTTTCTATTTTGTCATCTTTTTATCATTTGTTTGGAGGTATAATTTCTAATTTTAATATACTTGGTAAAATATTATTTTTGCTTGAAAATGAAGTAATGAAATACATGTTTGTGATCCGGGGGTAGAATGAAATGAAAACCTACAGCAGGGCGGCCCATCTCAGACAGTCAAGTCACAGAGCCTGTTCCTCGGCCCCGAAGGGAGATCCTTTGTTCTCTGAGCAGAGGAGCTAAACAATGGGTTTCGTATCAGACACGATGGTGTACTCACGTTATGATGGCGAGGAAACAATTCAGAGGGAAGCCAGAGAGAGAGAGAGAGAGAGAGAGAGAGAGAGAGAGAGAGAGAGAGAGAGATAGCTTTAATCAGAGGACGAAGTTCTCAGCTGTCACGGGATGGCGTCACTGTACATAGGGACACATCACTGCCGTGACACCAGTGGCCAGGATAAAGGAAAATGAAGCATATTGTGACCTTCAAGCTGTGGGGCACCTTGGTTTGCACTGCCCGTGGGTATTGAACAGATGCTGTTAGCATTCTCTCCGCTCTTTCCATGCGGTCTCTTAGTTACGTTTCCATTCTGTGCACTTGCCTCGAGACCTCCTGACTGTGGACCAGAAGTTTGTTTGCAGTGTGTCATGGCTTTATTTCGCTGGCGATCCCTACGCTCTGCAACGTGTCTACACCGTTCTTAAAATTTGTGGAAGTTTCAACCACTGTTTTTTTTTTTTTTCTAGAATTCCTGAACCCCTTTTCCTCTTCCTTTCTGCAATTAATATAATTAAGCAATTTTTATTTATCCTGTGAAAATTTCATCCATATAGACAATGTATTTGATCATATTAACTCCCCTTTAGCCCCCCCCCCCCAACTCACCAAGGGACCCCCAACCTGTCTCCCTCCTAATTTCATGTCTCTGTTTTGTATTTATTATTAATATCTCCCTGAGTTCATTTAGTGCTGACTATGCACACAAGTGTGTGGCCGCTGCCTGGGGCACGGGCCACCTCTTATAACCATATGCACAAAGAAATGACTCTCTCTTTCCCAACAGTACCAGCTGCCAGGACAGGCCTCCTCCTCCATCCTTGCTGGGATTTTTGTTTGTTTATTTTTTATTTTTATATCTCAACCAAAGTTTCCTCTCCCTCCCCTCTTCCCAATTCCTTTCTCCACCTCTCCTCTTACATTCCCACCCCCAATTCCACTCCTCCTCCAATGTTTCTCTTCAGATGCAGGTCTATTGGGATTTTTTGTTTGTTTGCTTTTTGTTTTTTTGTTTGTTTTGTTTCGTTTTGTTTTGAGACAAAGGCATGGGCTACCACGCCTGGCAGGATTTTTTTTTTTTTTTTTTTTTTTTTTCTGATGTAATTCACTTTGTTTTTCTTGTATAAAAACCCTTATGTGGCCGGGATGTGGTGGCACTTGGGAGGCAGTAGCAGGTGGATCTCTGAGTTTGAGGCTAGCCTGGTCTACAGAGTGAGTTTCAGGACAGCCAAGGGTACACAGAGAAACCATGTCTTGAAAAAATTAAAAAAACCAACCAATCAAACAAACAAAAAACCCTTATGTGGTGGCCACAGCTGGAGCCTGGGTCCTCTGAGCAGAGACTCTGGTGTGGGTTTTCACAAGATGGTCAGTGAATTCCTGATAGGGAGACTTGGTGAACACAGTCTCTTTCCAGAGGTCAGGGGTCAGGTAGCTGTAGGTCTTGGAGATGGCATGAAAGGTGGCCTTGGCAAAGGTACCCAGGGTGGCAGTGCAGCCCCTGGCTGATGTGTAGCAGTCATCGATACCGGCCATCATCACTAACTTCTTAGGCACAGGAGCAGAGACGATGCCAGTGCCTCTGGGGGCAGGGATGAGACGCCCAACACAGAGCCACAGCAGCCTGTCACTTTGCACGGAACAGTGTGGGGCTTGCCAATCTTGTTCCCCCAGTAGCCTCTCTGCACAGGGACAATGGACAGCTTGGCCAGGATGATGGCCCCTCGGATGGCAGTGGCTACCTCCTTGGAGCACTTGACACCAAGACCAACATGACCATTGTAGTCCCCAATAGCGACAAAAGCCTTGAACCTGGTCCGCTGGCCAGCCCGAATCTGCTTCTGCACTGGCATGATCTTTAGAACCTCATCCTTTAGGGATATGCCCAGGAAAAAGTCAATGATCTCGGATTCCTTAATGGAGAGGGAGAGCGGGTAGATCTCCAGGGACTTGGTTTTCATGTCCTCCACCAGGTGCTCCAGCTTGGTGATGGGGATCCATTCTTGTCCTCGGCTTTACTTCCAGGAGCCTGGCAGCCTCAACTGCAGCCCCAGCATTGACCATGGCCGCAGCCCCTAAGACTACTGCCAAATCCTCCGTGGAAGCCACCATGGCTCCTCGTTCTGCGCCCCCATCCTCCAGGCCCTCCTGCAGCACAGGCGTCATCTGCCATTTGGTGTCATCTGAAGAAGCCGCCGCCGCTGGAATTTTGACTTCCTTGATCCTGTGACGACCTTGTGCAGACGAGCAAGGCTACTGTGAGTGATGTGTGCAATGGTGACATGGAGCAGCAGCAGGGGTCCTTCAGTGACAGGGTCCTGAGAGGGGGGAGGGACCAGGGGACGAGAAATAAAGAAGACAGGAACGTGTGGGATCTTGCACAAGCTGATGGCTCCCTAGAACAGGGTGTTAAGAAGTACAGCATCTTATGCCGGGCGTGGTGGTGCACGCCTTTAATCCCAGCACTCGGGAGGCAGAGCCAGGCGGATCTTTGTGAGTTCGAGGCCAGCCTGGTCTACAGAGCGAGATCCAGGAAAGGCACAAAGCTACACAGAGAAACCCTGTCTCGAAAAACAAAAAAAAAAAAAAAAAAAAAAAAAAAGGTACAGCATCTGTAAATGGTTTGCAGGGGGAAAACGGGACAGAGTCAGCAGAAAGCTATCCTGCAATGGGATGAAGTCCACAGATAGCCAATCAAGCAGCATTGCATGAAAGGGACACAGGATACCTCAAGTGTGTCACAGATAACCAATCAAGAAGCATTGCATGAAAGGGACACAGGATATCTCAAGTGTGCCATAGACTGAGCACACAGCAGTCTTGGGACTGATAACTCTAGTCTCTTCAGGAGGAACATCAGGTTTCCACGAATTGAAACCTTAACTCCTTCAGACCCTGTCCTCAGCCCCACACCGGACCTTGCCAAGTTGACCTTGGAGAGGACACAGAACTCTGGTTTCCATGTCCTTATATCAGGGCCTCTGAGATAGCCTTGGACCAGCCAGGCTGCTGTCACAACAGCTGTGCCATGACCAGAGGGGCGTTTAGCAGCACTCCTCATCTGGCTGCCCCTTCTTCTTCCCCGAGGCTTGGTTCAGGGGAGGTTGGCATAGCACTCACACTCACAGCCACTATTCTCAGCACACTGATTAGCTATAAGTCTCTATGTTAACCCCTACCCACTGCAATAAGGCGTTCCTTTGATTGACAGCAGCAACATATGGGTACACACATAAACATTTATGAGGGAATTTGACAGGGTGACCATTTCATTCAGTGAAACACCACCAGAAGGTTCCCCCAGCAATCATGATTTCCCAGCCATAGGCTTTTGATGAGATTTGCAGCACCAGATCCCTACTGTGAAGCAGACCGTAAGTGCAACCATTGCAACCATCATGCCACCATTGCCCCGATGGGCATGTCATACCTAGCAGGTTGGTATTGCAGCATGTAGGATCCAGCACTGGGGGAGACCATTGATGTCTTTTCTCTCCCTGCAGCCTGCATAGCACCTTCCAGCTCTGTGGAAGCCATCTGCAGGGAGGGCTTCCAGCAGGGAGGACTTCCCGGCAAGTTTGAGGCTGATTTCTCTGTGTCCTGTAATCAAGGTGTATGGTATCTTCAGCAACAGGGTCTCATCATTCAGTTATGGTGGACAACCACGAGCAATGGCAACAGTGTGTATTGTTTTGAGTGCTTCTGGGGTCTCCCTGTGCAATGGTTGGGGTTGGTAGGGACGTATCCTGTGTCCGACAAAGATTTTCACTTAATAACCCATGTCTTCTGGGGGCCTTATTGTCAGCTCAGTGCAGGGTACCTGTGTTTAAACTCATTTTTGATACTATATTTAAAAAAAATAGCTTACAAACTAGTGGATTCTCATAAGGATTCTTTGTACACCCTTAGTTTTGGTGTCCCAATCCTTACCTGCTCCACTCCCCATCCCTCCAGCCCCCTCCCTATTGAAACCTTTAACCCCAAGTATCCTCCCTCAACATACCTTCATGTCCCTGTGGTCTCCTATCGCCTCTAATTACATCTTTTACTTGAGTTTCAAGATTGTAGACTTTCATATGGACTTTTCCTAAAGTAGAGCATGCTCCAGGAATGTGCATGTAAATTCTCTGCATCATTCCAGTTTTAGTATACGCGCTGCTGAAGTGAGCACACAATCCCGTCATTTTGTACTTCTCCACTTACAGATGTCACGGCAGGACTGAGGGACCCCCAGGCTCCCATCTCCTTCTCTGCCTTGACGCTTTAAATGTTGGCAGCTGCGGAGCCTGAACTTCTCAGTTCAGTTCTGGATTTACGGTTCAGTAGTTATTTTGGCTCTTTGTAGTGTCTTTTTTTTCTTTTTTTCTTTTTGAGACAGGGTTTTGCTGTGTAGCCCTGACTGTCCTGGAACTCGCTCTGTAGATTAGGTTGGCCTTGAACTTCAAGATCTACCTGCTCTGCCTCCTGAGTGCTGGGTTTAAAGTTGTGTGTCACCACTGCCCAAAGTCTATTTCTTATTAACAGCATGGGTTTCTTGATTTTGTTAGATACATGATTATGTTTTTTTTAAAAAAATTTATTGTGCATCTCAGAATGATTATTCTGAATTCTTTGTCAGGTAATCCATAACTTAATGTGTTTCAAAATTTTTTTGAGACACTATTTTTTTCCTACTTAAATCACTTTAAAAATGAAATCTAACCAAAAAAAAAAAACCCTCATTTTAGGAGGTAGACAATATCTAAAAATCAAATCATGAGGATGGAAATATGGCTCAGCGGTTAAAAGAGCTTGCTGTTGTGGCAGAGGACCCAGGTTTGGTTCTTATCACCCACATAGCAGCTCACAACTGCCCATACATAACTCCAGTTTCGGGGACCAGACACCCTCTTCTGATCTCTGTGGGCACCAGGCGTTACCTGTGGTTCACAGACATACAGGCATGCAAAACACTCATACATGTAAAATTAATACATGTAAAAACCTCCACGTCATATTGGCATACATAGTCAATCAAAACACTTGTTATTCTAATATTTAAATATCCTAAATAACATTTGTAAGAAGTAAGTCCTAGATGTTCTTGGCTCTCACAATAGAAAACTTTCTTATTCCAGTTATATAAAGTAGTGTTCCTGGCTGGAAATTGTGATTCTTCTTATTTGTTTAGGTATTTTAACTGTTTTGTCACATTAATGTGTTTGGGGTAAGTTTCTGGATGGTTATTTTCTTGCTTCCCTTCAGCTCAGGATAAGTCATGTGCGTGTATGTGCATATAACTAAAGGCTAGTAACTTTTTGTTAATATTTGGGCATCTCTGATTTAACAAACAGTCTTTATTGTCCTTTACACAAGGGAAGCCATTTACAAATCATGCAAGAGATTCTGGGGACCCACAAATTCTTGGTGAAGTTGGGTCTTCTCTACATTTCTCCAGTTTCAGCCTTTTAAATATTCAGCTCATGATCTCTGTCTCCCTCTAGTGTTCCACTGTGGTAATGCAGCCTCCTGGGCACTGCGGAGAGATCTGAGCTCTTGGCCCTGAAACCTCCAACTTTTCAGAGCTCTTGCTCTGTGTAGGGACAGAGACAATTTCCTCCACAGTCCCCAAGTCCAGGGCATTGACTGCACGTCACACCCCTATTTCTGTTCCAAGGAAGGAGCTGCGAGGTGGAACCTCTATCCGCTCGCTAAAAGAGGAGACTAGTGCACAAATGCAAGGAACTTTCGACGCCGTTCCTGGCTCTGGGGTGCTTCGCCTTGTTCATTTCATTTTTTAAATTTACGTTTTTGGGAATTTCACATATGAGGCCACTGTATTTACATCACTTCCACCCCTCCTTCTTCCTCCTTCACCTCCTTGCTTACCCCACAGCCCCCTCTAGGGTTCGTGACCTCTTCCGTTATTGTCGCAAACAGTCCACCTAGTACATTTAATGTTGCCGGTGTGTACATACGTTTAGGACTGACCGCTCAGGGTGGGGAAACCTACCCGGGGCTTGTCCCTTCTTCAGCGGCCAGTGACTGCCTGTAGCATTTCATCTACACCCTCTCAATTTTTCTGGCACTTTAAAAAATAAAATTCATCCTGTATATTTTCATTATGCAGGTTTCCGTGGTGGGAAAAGGGCCTGGGATGTCCTGATCATCTCAGTGTAACTAGCATAAAGTTTTGAGGATCCAGCCCTTCTGTGATAGGTTAAAATAAATGGAATATTAATGTACACGTATACAAAGTTGGGAGTTGCAATCCATGTCAGAATCCAATATATAGGGGTTGGAGAGGTGGCTGAGAGGTTAAGAGCACTGGCTGCTCTTCCAGAGGTCCTGAGTTCAATTTGCAGCAGCCACATGGTGGCTCACAACTGTCTATAATTCAATCTGGTGCCCTCTTCTGGCATGTAGACAGAACACTGTATACATAATCAATAAATAAATCTTAAAAAAAAAGAATTTGTCTGGGCGGTGGTGGCGCACTCCTTTAATCCCAGCGCGGGAGGCAGAGCCAGGTGGATCTCTGTGAGTTTGAGGCCAGCCTGGGCTACAGAGCGAGATCCAAGACAGGCACCAAAACTACATGGAGAAACCCTGTCTTGAAAAAACAAACAAACCAAAAAACAAACAAACCACAAAAAAGAATTCAATATATAATTGTTTCAGATCTGCCTACTGACTACAAAACAGTAGAATGGCAATAATAATAGTGAAGTTAGCAATGCTTTGGGAGATAGGAGAGATACCAAATATCTATTGTGTATGAATAGAAAGGCCCACGAGTAGTGTATCTAATGAATGAAATCGTGATTCTTCAAATGGAAAATATCTCTGACGAAGATGTTGGCAAATACCAATTTCCTATTTAGCCCAAGAATCTTCTCCCTTTCTATCCCCTTCTTGCTAAATAAAACAAAACATTGTTACTGAAAAGCTCTCTGCTGTGGACTCAGTTTTGGGGAGAACAACTATAGACCCCACATGTGATAGAAAGGAGCAGAGGAGCACACCCCTGCTTATCTTAGTCCACAGTCCTTATGCTCAAGTCCAAACTCTAACACGACCGTGGGTGATGACGGTGACATTGAGGAGGAAGTAGATCATGGGGGTGGGGCTCAGCATCTTCACAGGGGTGTGTGATGACGGTGACATTGAGGAGGAA